>VZRV01006489.1:2254-292437 GCA_013398115.1 Falcunculus frontatus
CTGTGTTTCTTATAAAACTTAGAGTTAGTACATGTGTCATGTAGCAGTGGGTTTGTGATCCTCTTCAGAGAGCACAGTTGTAGCTTTGCCTATTTTCTGAGGCTCACACAGTAGCTGAAAATACTGCAGTTATGTCTGTGTTTAGTGCTTAATAAATACATTTCCAGATCTAGCATTTTCAGGCAAAAGACTTGCACTGGGACCACTCTAGTCCGTTCTGGTGAATTGCTGGTTAGAGTTTAAGAAAACTTGGCTGGCTGGCTCGTTCTTACATGGATAGAAGTCCTGAGTGGACTGCATAAAGTTTCTGACTACATACTCTTTTCATAGTAGAGCTGGATTAGGTAGGAAAAAGGTGTCAGTACTTCTTTTTTTTCCCCGTCCCTTAGAATTTTTTAGGGAAATAAATAAAAGTTGTGTAATGGTGCTGTGCTTTCCTTTTGGAAGGAGGAGCCTAGTCATGGCTAGTTTCAACCATGTTTAGAAGAAGAAGAGGATCTGTGGGATATTTTAGATTCTGCTAGTTTTGTGAAATTAAGCAGCTGGGTAAAGTACCTAAACTAGCTTTCCAGTGAGAGAAAGCAAAGGAGTAAATTGATGCAAAATTTTGTGTTTGGCAGTAAATTTTCCGTTTCATTCTGTTGACTTGGATAACGGCTGGTGGCTCAGATTAGCCATGGTTCTGCTGAATCTTGCCTGATCAGAGTGCAGAGCATGAGCTAGAAAGATGAGTGTGGGCACATGCATTTGAGGAGACCAGATTGTGCTTTTTTTTCCTGTTTACAGAGTTTGAAACACTGTTGACTTCATGAACTTTTTGTAGAAAGTTGTGAAATCGGCCATTTCCCATGATTTTTAGAACTACTCTTTTTTGGTCAAAGAATTAATTAATAGGTCTTCATTTTCATGGATACTTTTGAAGTATAATAGATTCATTGTGCCCATTTGTCCTGTTTCTGGCCACCACAGGATTAATTCTTGCAGTAGCCAGGAGGGGTCATGGCGTGGACCCAGAGGTTATTCTGTAGCGCCTCACTTCATTTTCCCGGGATGGGGGAAGGGATCACGTAGTGTGATGTGGTGAGGTATTGTGGGGGATTGCGTGTGGTGAGCACCTGTATGGGAATCATTCACCTCTCTTGTACCCTCCATTGTTAATATTTTTGCTGTTACTGTTTGCTCCTTATCTCAGTGCTGTTTCCAGTAAATTTTTCCTATCTCAACTGGTGATCTTAACCTTTTGTACCTCCAGTTCTCCCCTCCACCCCACCAGAGGGGAGAGGGGTGCATGGTTTGGAGTGTTTCAATGGGAACACTAAATTGGGGAATACCATTCCTAAACCATAACACCATTATACCAAATATTTATAAAGTGCAGGTTAGTTAGATATTCTCCATGTAAATATGGCCTAGCTTTCCAGCACATTTGCTTTGAACAAATCTGGTCAGCTCAGTTCTCATCAATAACAATTTCAGTGCCTTTTAAAATTAAATTTATAAGCAGTTGCAGGCTTTAGGCAGAGAAGGGAAACTTGGGGCATAGACTTTTAAGTGAATTTCTTGTTAGCAATCAAATGAAGGAATGCAGAAAACTTTTAAAACTTTCTAAGAACTTGGTGCAGAATCAGCATAGGTATTTGAACAGGACACTTCACAAATGTAGCTGCTGTAGTGCTATGAAACCCTCAAGCCAAAACTTGTAAAACTAATCAGAGGGGGGGAAACAGGAGCAAAACAGTGTCCTGTGAAGTAGAATTTTCTGGATAACAACTTTTTTTTTGTTGCTTTTAAAAACTAAGACAAGGAACAAGATTCAAACTTTCTTTCCACAAAGAACATGAAATTTACTCCAAACTTCTTCTTTATTGTTTCAGATGTTGGATGAAAACAACCATCTTATTCAGTGTATAATGGACTATCAGAACAAAGGAAAGACTTCTGAATGCTCTCAGTAAGACCTTAATCTGTATCTACTGTGGTCTGGGTGAATTTTCATCTAGATAACCATTCTTGTTTTGTTTAGCTTACCTTTCAGGAGAACTATGCTGTGAAGAAGAGAAAAATATTGCTACAGATACTGTACTTAGAATTTGTGTGTGGAGGGGGTTTATTTGCTCTATGAGTATCACTTCTGTCACTGAAATGTTGCAACTTGCCTACTGCAAGTTGATGTCATGATGATGATGCTCATAAAAATTAGAACTATATAACAAAGATCATCTTCTGTATCGTAATTACATTGTTGGAAAGAGGTAGTTCTGTTCGAAAAATTCTCAAAATCTTGTAGGAAAATGGACCTTTTTGCTTCCTGATGGCATGTTTGAAAACTATCTGCTTTTCGCTTGCCCAAGAACAAAAAGGCTTGTCTTTAAAAGTTTGGCTTGCCAAAATATCTGACATGGACTTGCTGTCTAATGGGGCCTTTGGAGAGTGATCTGAGAGAGCTATAGAACCAGTGAATTGTTAAGGAGTGTTATTTTCCTATTCCTCTTTTTTGGCATGAGATGATCATGGCACGCATGTAATCAGTCAAATATGGATGGATAGGACATCTTAGTCCCTTGCCAAGAGAACTGGTAGTCTGGGAATAGGAGGGGGATCATAAATAATAGGTGCTTTTGGGGACTACTTTTGTTTGCAAGCCTGTGGTTATGTACTTGTAATCTGCTCCAGCTTTCAAGGTTATTTTTGTGACTATGGGCTAGATACTGAAAGTCAGGACTGTGGTTCTTTAACAGAAAAATTATTCCATAGCAAACTTTCAAAGCTTGGCATCCTGATGAAATGTGGTCAGAATTCACATAAATCTATGATATCTTGAATATGGGGATGTAATAAAAAGCTTTCTTTCTCTAGTGTTTGTGATAGAAATTACACCAGACACAAATACACTCCTTATATTTCTTCTGGTGATTTAGTGTAAGGCAGGAAGTGAAATAGGTGAGCATAGCATCACCCAGCTTGAGATTTTTTCATAGCAAGACAGTAGGAGAGATAGGCACAGATTTGATGGAGACATTGAGGAAGACTGGATAATGGATAAGTGTGAGGGAAAAGGCTTAAGATTCATAGTAATGATACTCTTGTAAGTCTCTTGAGTCTTGTTTTACATAGTTGTCTTTACATACGTGGAATTAGAGTAAATTCTGATGTTAATGTATTTGTGAATTAAGATTTTTTTTGCTTTGTTTATTTTGATAGATACCAGCAGATGCTGCATACAAACTTGGTTTACCTAGCCACTATAGCTGACTCCAACCAGAACATGCAGTCTCTACTACCAGCAGTAAGTACAAAATAGTGTAAAAGTAGGGAATACATTTAATCTGAATTCCTGAAGGGAGAAAAACCACAACAGCAAACCAAAGACCAACCAACCAAATGTTTGAGATAATGAGCAAACACTTGGCCTCTGATTTACTGTACAGTGAATACATGATGCTGTCTCCTCATGCTGTATGAGGAATCTCACGGCTTAGATCTTGCTTCACATTTGACTTGTTTAACTGTAGACTGTTACTGTGAATTAGATATGCAATGCACAATTATCTGGCCTGCCTCAAAGACAGAATTATTTTTTCTTTCTTTTTTTTTTTTCCCTCAGTTGAGAACTGTAGTGGTATGGCTCTTAGTCAACTCCTGCAGCAGTACTCTTTTTCTTCTTAGATGAGGGAGAGGTGCAGGAATGCGATTTTTTTGTTATGTTTCTATTTTTCACTGGAATATCATCCATTCTCTTGCTTCAGTGGAATGAGGCTGGGTAAATTTTTTCTGGTTTTCTCCCTTCTAGGTGAGTCAAATTCTTTGCCTTTCTCCGATATTGGAAAACAACAAACAATATTTTTTTAAGGTGGATTATGATAATATGAAAGATATAAGGGCTCACAGGCTTAACTTGAAACACTGCATCTCTTTACATGTCTTGGATATTACTTACTATCTTTTTTTAGTCTGAATTTTTTCTGAGTCTGTATGCCTGAACTCTGTATTTTGTAAGATGCCTCAAATTTTTCCCCTTTTCCATTGTTTATGGAGCAGTTAGAAGAGAAACAGCAGCATTAAAATAGCTTGCTATCTGTTTGCTTTTTGTGCTAATCAGAAAGCTCGGGGAGTTCATTGTGAGTAACACAAGGAAGTTCTTTGTTTTTTGGTAATAAGACTTTTCTTGAGTTAATATAGTCTTGATTCATTTCTGTAATATGAAGCTAAAAAGAATGTCTATAAAACAGCCATTCCTAGATACTAGTTTTCACCAACTGAAATTGAATTACTTTTTCTTTGGTCTCTGGAGAAGTGTTCTCCAATCATTGCTACTAGTGAAGCATCCTTTCAAGTTGGTACCTAGAGGACTATAGAAACAGTGCTTCATTATGTCCAACCTGTTGTGCCTGTAGAGGTTTCTTTTTTTATAAATCCATGCTTGTATCTGGGGGGGAGGGAGAGAAACCTTTAAGAGGGCTGTGTGTGTTCCTCAACTAATACGTTTTTGGAGGCTTGATTCATATCCTGGTTCTGATGACAACTGGAAATGAATTTGACCTTATCCTAGTCCCTGGTGGACAGCCCTGTTGTTAAAGTTGAATGTGATGACATTCTCTTAAAAGAAAATGAAGATAGGACTGGGAAAGGCTTTTGCAGATCTGGACTGAAGTGTGTTTCTGATTTTCAATGTCAGGAATATGCCATAGTACTGAGAAAAGTAGCATAGTGTGTGAGGGGGTAGAGAGAGTCTCTTTTGGACAGGCGAGGAAGGGAATAAAAAGGTAGCTTCTTGGGTTTTCTTTCAAAAATACTAAATGAAATTTAGATCTTCAGGCTTACGTAAATGTAGATGCTCTAACCTACTAAGTAAAATCTTGGAAGATTGTCCTGAAATTTAGCGTAATCAGAGAAGATGATTTTTGTTGGGGTTTGTGGAAAAATAAATTCTTTCTGTCTTCCTAGGTAGTAGAATTTGGGAACATATGAGTTATCATGTTATCTGTCTTATTTCAATGCAAGATAAACTACTTCAGAGTCTTTTCCTTCACTGGCTTTCCATGTAGGAACTGATGAGGCTCATGTTGACTTGGAAATAGTATTATTCTCTTCACCATGCTTGTGTATCAGCAGTTGATGAGTCTTACTGAATTCAAGGTGTGGATGGTAACAGTTAAATATGGAGCAAGATAGTGTGTGTGTAGGCATCTACTATTATTAATGCTAAAATTCATCAATTTTATGATACTACTGTTGCAGTTTCTTTCCACAGAAGTTAGGACACCTTGAGCCTGGATAGCTCCTGAAATTGGGTTGTGCCTCATCTATTCATTTCTGGAAGATTGTTCCCCCCTAGTAAACTATATTTTCTTTTTTGTTTAAATTTTTTCTTGTTACTGTTTTAATCAGATAAATAAACTCTCAAGAAATTTCACAACTTTTCAAATATTTAATAAAAAGTAATAGTTATGTGTTAAAGTGAGGTTGGAAGGAGAATGCTTCTGTTCAGATATCATTCACACTGAACAAAAGACATAAATGACCAGGTTCATTGAAATTTTTAATACGAGCAGAAATTACTCTAGCCTTATGAGAACTTCGTTATGTCCTCTAGCAATATTCCTTAGACTTAATGCTTTATACTGTTAGGAAAAATGCTTGTAGTTGGCTGCTGTGCCTCTTTCCTTGTCTTTCAGAATTCACTGTTCTAATGAAATGTCTGACATCATTTCTGAAACTCTGGTATTGCCTTGGAGAACAAAAAGGGTAGTGACCCAATGGTGCTGTGCAGAGAAATGTTTTTGTAACACGGACTTGGAAGGGTGGAAGAGGTGAACCAGGTGAAGCAAGCACTGCAGGGTCTGGGTGAAGTGAGCTAGGAAAACTTTGAAAATCCAGTGTCATGACAAAGCTCCTGTGGTCCTTGTATGCTTCCTATGGTATTAAATTATTACTTTTGGGATAAGACACCTTCTTTCATATTAAAAGACAAAGTGTGAGGTTCTTAAGTCAACCAGTCTTTTCTTAGCTGTGTGAACAGCGGCATTATTAAGGGCAGGGCTGTTAAGGAGTGTCTTCCTTGCTGGATAAAACCAGTGACTAAGTTCACGTGTGAAATTGATGCAACTTTTTGCTACCTCTTTTTGAGTTGTGGCAGGTATTCTCTTTCTTGGATAACAGTGAAGAGTCTCTTTACCATCACCTTATGAGACAAACTAGCTTCCCAAAAAGGGCTTGCACCATGGGGAACACAACACCTGTGATTTTTCACTAGTGCTGCTTTTGAGGGAGGCTACAGCAAGATATCAATGTCCTTGAACAGTAGAGAGCAAAGATGCAATTAAAGTGGTGGTGAGGTATTGTGTGTGCATGTTTCTAAACCCATGAAATTTCAAACTGCAGAATAAGCATCTTATCCTCCTTGACTTTTAATTTTTTTGTTTTCTGGAGTGTTTTAGTGGCCTTAAAAAGTCATTGCAGATTACTGCATTAAAAAACCCCAGCTTTTCTACTTGGACATTTTTCCCTCTCTTATATGTCTTCATTTTGCCAGATATTTTTAAGGAAACAACCCATGACCATCACTTTATTTAGTATGTAGTGGGAAACTTTCCGTTTTATAATGGACAGATATTGAGGTCTGCAGGAATTATTTGGGAACATTTGTGTGTGGTTTTTTGCGGAGTTTTTTGTGGTTTGGTTTTTTGGTGGGTTAGTCTTTTTGGGTTGGTTTTTTTTAATACAGGAAGTGATTTTTTTCAGTTTTTCTTACTTGCATTCTGTCGGCATGCACAGCATGAGATTTCGGTGTGTATTTCAAGAAGGTGTTGAAAATAAGTACTTCTGATTATGAGTCACTTGTGTAACATAGAGCTTTCTTTTATGTTGAAAGTGCCAGTTTCTTCCAGTACTGAGTTACAGTCTGTATGTGTAATGACTTCCAAGAAAACTTACTGTGTCCAAGTTGTAGAAGAATCTGGATATTGCATTAAATAGTTTTTCTAAATTTCATAATATTGGAAAGGTTATTAATAAACTTTCTAATTACAAAAAAAAAAAAATTTTCTTGAGCTATTTCTTTCAAAAATAAGGCTTTTTGAAGGACTTGTGAAATCCCTTATTGTATGCTGTTCCCAAACTCATCACACAGATTAGGGAGCAGTCCATGCCACTTTAGTTATAAAATACTTCTCTATAAAGTAATGATTGCTTTTTATAAACACCTAATATCAACAAACACTGAAATGCTGGCTATTTCCAAAGTAACTGCTTCAAGAGATAGGAAAAAAACCAAACCACAGCAAACCAAGCTCATACAAAAAAAAAACCCCAGACCAAAACCAAAGACAACCACTGCCCATACACAAAATAATAAAATGCTTCCAAAAACTAGCTTGAAGACAAGCTTTTATGAAGTGCTAGTAATGATGTTTAATAATTCTAAGTTGTGGAGCTCTGCAGGCTACATAGGAATCTTCATTATAAGCATGGTTTCACTCAAACAATGAAAACTCTCATATAATTTTAAACACTTTATTTTTCAAAGAGGTAATATTCAGTCTATGGTTTTAATGTACTGGTGATGTGTTTGTAGAAAAAAAAATTGGAGTCTTAAGAACTGAGCTGTGCAGTCTTTTTAGTAACCTTTATTTTGAACATAAAAGTTGTCTAAAATCCATGTTGATTGAATTACCTTGATGTGATTTTTCTTGAAAAAAAGCAAGATGGGATCCTGAGAATAAAAATATGACTCAGTTTTAACACTTTAAAATAAAATTTTGAAATAAAACTTTTGTTACTGATGGTGAGAGGAATCCTAAATTAACGGTATTCTTGTCCAGTTATGTACCAAATGCCTGGGAAAATTTGGTATCTGTGGTAGTGTTGTGGTTTAACCCCAGCTGGCAGCTAAGTACCATGTAGCTGCTTGGTCGCCCCACATACCTTCCTTCCCCTTGCAGTGGGCTGGACAGGAGGAATCAGAATAAAAGGTTGAGATAAGAACAGTTTAATAATTGAAATAAAATACTGTAATATGATTATGATTATAAATAAAAATGAGACAGTAAAACCACAGACCAGTGCTCAGCCTGAGTCTGATGATCTGTGATGTGGATGGTCTTTGGCCAGTTTGGGTCCTCTGTCCTGGCCATGCTCTCTCCTGGCCATTTGCACATCTTGCTGGCAGAGCCTGGGAAACCAAAAAGTCTTTGACTTAGAGTAAGTACTGTTTAGCAGCAACTGAAATATCAGTGTGTTATCAACATTATTCTACTGAATCCAAAACACAGCACTGTACTAGCTACTAGGAAGAAAATCAGCTCTATTCTAACAGAAATCAGGACAGGTAGCATAGCAGAAGATCTGTTTGTGGTATGTGCAGTATGGTGCATAATTCTGCATTAGCCTTTCAGAACACAAGTCCATGCCCAATTCAAGTTCAACTATTTGTAAACTCAATTAATAGAGAACAGAGCAAAAGGAAGGTCGATTGTTTCCTGCCAAGAGGCAAGGGAGCTATTAGTCATTACTGGAGCTTGGATTTTGAAGAATAATTGTTCTGATTAAATGTAAGGTAGTTTTCAAAAAATAATTTCTCAAGATGTTATAAAAGAGAAAAAAATTGGCTGTGGTAGCACAGCTGAAAGGGTGCTGTTGGAAATGAAGAGTCACTGGAGGGAGCTTCTTAACCCATCAACTACTGATGCCTTGAAGTGGCTACCTGAAAACAGAGGGTAGACAAGATTAAGAGAGTAAAAGCAGGTATTTATTTGAAGGGCCTTCAAAGGTACACCTTGGGAGTGAAAAGCCTCTGACGGGCTCCACCCAAGATGGATGCTGGGTCACGGGTTTTTCACACTTTAATAAGTTTGGTCCATTTGCATATCAGGGTTAATTCTCCAATTATAATTTCAGGTGGTGATGTAATTACCCCAAGTTTGCGCCCCCTGTCAGAGGCTTTACATATTTCGGGGCCTGGGACAACAAAGTGTCCACAAGTTCAGGCCCAGAGAGGGTTTGTTATGTCTGACCATCATGAGAGGATAGTAGCTAACAGACTATATGAAGTTTCAGAGTTACATACTAAGCAGTACAGGATTTGAAAAATACAAAAGTTAAAACCTAAGGCATCACTACAATAAGAAAAAAATAAACCAAATACGGGAATTAAGTTGTTACGATGTGAGGAGTGAATTCAGAGACCACTAGCTGCCACTTTTAACCAGAGGATCACTCTAAGTTCTGTAGGCTACTTTGCATCTATTGTTAATCAGGTGTGTCCACACGGGGAGCTAGTGCACTGTACACAGAAAACTAGTTCTGTTGCCTATGAACTTCTGTGGCTGATTTAGAAATCAGTAAAAATAGCTGGCAGTTTGAATGAGGAGTATGCTCTAAAGTGGAATTCTTTCATACTCAAAGATGTGATTTGCCTCTCTGTAGTGCAGTATCTGCACAATAAATACCTAGTTCAGCTGTAGGCAGTTTCCTGAGAGCTGTATCAGGCAGTCTGGTAATGTAGGTACCGAGTCCTTCAGCCTCTCTGGTTTTGCTGTTTGCCAAATGCCATGCTCGGAGGGTTCTGCAGGGTTCTTTTTGCTTTTGTTGAGTTTACATAGGGTCTTTTAGCTAGAATAGAGGTGGATTTTTTTCCTCTTAGGTTACCAAATGCAAGCAAAACCTGTAAATATCAGACCAAGCTTAAAACCATCTTAAAAGCAAAAGAGGCAAGGGCTGTGGAACACAAAGCTTCTGAGTGCAGATAGGAACTGCATTTTATGGAGGAGTTAGAGTCTGAAGTTGTCTAGTTTCTGTAATTCAGTCATCCCCAAGTTAACATTTACAGTTAACTTATTCATGGTCACTTATAATAAACCCATATGAATTCATACAGTTTTTAAAATTTCTGATTTAAATATTTTTTTTTTCGAGAGTTAAGAACTTTTGGGGTATATTTTTTTTTTGAGTATGAGAGTAGCTATTGCTATGAGGACATCAGATATTTTAGGGTTAAATTTTGTTTGTTAAAGAATATTGGGACAGTGAAATATTTTTATGCAGGGACATATGCAATTTGAAACAATTAAAGATTCCAATTTCCTCTTTAAACCAAGTGTTTAAGTATTACATTATGCACTATTTTAACATTTGTTCAAATATTAAGTCAGAATTTCTCTGATTTTTGAAGATAGTGATGTAAATCAAGATGTATGAACTGGTTGTCATTCTAAATTTAGAATTCCATACTCCGAGCGTCACAACTGGTAATCTGACAGTGAGAGCACAAATTACATTTATAATTAACTTCACTATTTAAACATGATTGTAAATGCTTTTCCTGTAGAAATCCTCCCTCCCCCTAAATATTACACTAGCTGAGAATTGATACAGGCTCTTTATTTTTTCATTTAATGCACTCAGTACTAGAAAACCCTGTTCCTTGTAGAAGAGTCATAACCCAATTAAATCTCTGCTCTTTCAAATCTCAAAACCATATTCCTTTACGATCTTATTTCCCAGTCTGACACCTCAGTAAGTACTCCACAGGTGCCATCACCACCTATCAACAGAGTACTGCTCTCTGAGACTGGGACAGGTCCTGTGATATTAGCAATGTGATATGAGTAGGGCAGAGTACCCCCTGGGATGGGGTGTTTTGCTTTGCAGAAAATGGTATTTGAGATTTGAAAACAAAGATGACTGATTAAATCCTGAGTTAGGGCTTCTCTTGGAGAGAAAAGAGGGCTACTTATGTTTGCATTCCCTGTAGCTTTTAATTGTTATTCTGGGAGAATTTCAAGAAAATTATCTTTTTGATAGTGTCGTGTAAATATCTATCGCTAGTTGTATTGATTAGTAATATTGTGTTTTAATGTGCTTAACAGTATTTCCTGTTTTTTTCTTTTTTTTTGGTGACTGCGTTGGTATTCCATCTCAGTTTTTATAACAATAGATGTTCCATAAACAAATCTTTGAACCTGCTGTTGATGGTGAGAAAAATCTTACCATCTTCAGGTGTACATTTCCACCCTGGCAGATTTTATTGTTGCTGTCTTGCATTTGATCTAATTTATTTAAAAGAAAATCCTCTAAAAAAGTGCAGTGTAGCTATTGTCTTAAATGCATGCTTTGAAATAACTTTTGGATTTAGTAGGATTTTGTTTGCTGTAAAGTTGTCAGTTAAAATCTAGGGTTTTTTTCTTGTCTCTTTTTTTTGTTACAACTATTGGGTCAGTTTCAGTCTTTTTCCGGTTCAGATTTCCAGAGTTGCACTAAATAGCTTATAATTTTTTTTTTCATGCTCTGATAAATTTTAAATGCTCATAGCGGCTATAAGTGTAATTTGTGTGTTTGGGGAAATGAGCCAAAAATTAGTGTTTAGCAAGTGAAGCTATGTCTAACATCTTCTAAGTTCTTAATTTACTTTTTACCGATAGTAAAATATTTAACATTTTCTACTTCATAATTGGAATAACATCAGCAGTGATTTTAATTTTCATTCTTTTTTGTCGCTCATCCAGCAAAAGAAGGGAAGTAGTCTTTCCTTTGGTTCTGTTAACCTAACTATGTTTGGATGTCATTTCATCCTTCATATGTAGACTTAATGGCTAGGGTTCATTTTGGGTAGCTTTCCTTTCACAAAGGGTGGGTTGTTTCTTTTGAATACTGTGTGATCATTTTGTATTTTAAACTCTTTGCCATGTGTAGTGCATGTTCCTGAGGACAGTCAATTTCCTTAACTTCTGTAAAGAAGAAAAAAGGTTAAATAACCTAGTTTATGTGGCTGCGGGGGGGTTGTTACTGTTTTGGGGTTTTTAAACTAAAGTTAATTTAAAGAAGTTTATTATCTGTAAAAGTCTGGATCAACTCCAGTAGAAATCGGGAAGTTGCCATTTAAAAACAATTTTTTCTTGTTTTCTTCTGTCTGCATTCACTAGAAAAATACTCTGGAGGAATTTCACTGGGGAATAATTATATCTGCAGGAGACATTTCATTTTAATTACTATCAGGTAGTGATTGGTTTATGATCTGACACAAAGGCTTGTAATGCACTTTTAAAATATCCTATATAATATCCTATGTAACTGTTTCTATTGCATATATGTATGTGTAATTATCTCTTAATCTTATTTAAACTTTGTTCCAGTATCTTGTGTTGATGAATACCTCAGGTTTATGTGATTTATGTGGTGTCTTGTATGTTTAATGTTATTCCTCAATTTACTGACTGTTCTCCTGAGGTTTTCTTTCTTGTTAAACCTTAAATTGGATGATCTACTTTTTGTATGTATCATGCATTAAATTGTATTTCTGTCATATCCTCTTCGGTTAAATTCCTTTGTATGTTAAAAAAAAGAAAAAACCCAACAACAAAAAAAACCTGTCAGGTTTTTTTTTTGCTGTTTCAGGTGTTAACATTCAAAGTTTTTAATCACTGGTTGCCTGTCTTTAGAGTCCTTCTGTTTTTACAGTATCTTTTTCAGATTACTTTGCTCAAACTGAATGTATATTATTGTCTCAAATACATTGGCTTTTTTTTCTTTAATGTTCTACCTCACTTTGGATATTACTGAAGACAATCTGAAAGTGACCGCAAGTATTAGGAATACATTTTATGGGGTTTTGAGTTTTCTGTTTGTTTTGTTGCGTTTTTTGCTTGGGGTTTTTTTTTTTTTTTCCCCCACGAGACTGTCTGGATTGTGGTCAATTATTTTTTGTTTGTTATTTTTTTATGGGTTAATGGCAATAGGAGCTTCCTCTTTCTGAAGAAAGTGGTTCACAGTTCAGTGTAATTGCCATATATTTATCCACATTGAATTTCACTTGGCACCTTCTGCTTATTCTTTCTTCCACATTTTCAGTAATGTTGCGGTATCTTCACATGTTGTCATTTACTAAGAAATATTGTCAGGAGACCTCTATATGTTCCTTTACTCTTTGAACTTCATGAACTTCCCTTTGGGCAGTTTCTGATCAGTGCCACTGGACAGTGTATTGCTCCAAAAGGCTTTGTCAAAAGACTTGTGTTAAGAAGTTTTTGTTAATTATGCAGCTAGGTGGTTTAATTAATATTTGAAAAGATTTCTGATAAATTAGAAAGGTTTGACTTTACTATATTGACACTTTACTAACTCAGCTGCATCATCCTTGGAATTTTATGATTTTAATTATTTTCATCATTTTACCTGCAGCTCAGAGAACAAGGCTCACAGATCCATAATTCCTAGAATTGGTTCTACTACTTTTTTTATAAGTAGAGATACAGTGTTCATCTACCTTCTAGTCGTCTGATAGGGTAGTTTATTTTAATGGAAGATTTGAAATTTTTTAGCAGCTTGGACCTTTTTCTTACATTATTTTAAAGAATCTGATACGGATTCACACAGGTCTTTGGGCTGTTTCCTATCCAGAAGGTCCTCTTGATGAATTATTTTCTGGTAGTACCTTTCTGAGTGTTTTTAGTTGCTCCCTCAGTTGTCTTAATTCTCTGTGGTTTGTGAAGTCTCTTGCAGGTTTTTGTATCTAAAGTCCTTAATACTTTTTTCCTTCCTGTCCTTGCATGTCTATACTCTCTCATGCTGTCTTTTTGATAACTGCAGTGTTTTTCTTGAAGGATAGTTGTTTTGAAAACTTCCAGACTAAATAGAGTTGGAATATATATAGTTTTGTCTAAATAACCCATGGAGCTTTTTTCGTCCATCTTTCCACAGATAAGGGCATGCCCATGTTTGTGCAATATCATATGCAGGATAGCTAGAACCTAGGTATGATCTAATCTTCTTTAGTACTTCATTGGACTTACTAATGTTTTATGGTTGGAATTGAAGAAGTTCATTTAAATTCTAAAAACATTTCAGCTTGAATGATTTTCGACTTTGCTCTCAGTTTGCTGGCGTGGGACTGCTCTGAGGCTGACATGGGATGGGCTCTGAGCTCTGACTGCTCATGTGGAAGTACCAAGTGTGTTGGTTTTGCTAGTATTCCTAAAGATACTTTCCAAAAATGAAAATATTATGTTTATTTTCTTGTTTGTTTCTTTGTATATCAGTTTTAGATAATTTCTGTTAGATTCTGTTACATGCTAAATTAGGATGATAGTGCGTTTTGAAGGTGAAGGGACAGAAGACTTAGGTGAAGCAGCCTTGCCTTGGTTGCTCACTAGTGAAGGACAAACAAGCAAAATGGAGCAGCATTTCAGTCACAGTGTTCAGAGGGTAGAGCTGCCTTTCACTCTTACCTTCTCCACCTTCTGCCACTTCTGCTGTAGGCTGAGGAAGGAAGTTTGCTTATAAAATGTCATTCTCTTCATCATGGAGGAATGAAAGGAATTTAGTAAGAGAAATTGCCTACTTGCTTGCATTTTTCTTCATCTCCTTTCTTCTTCCTGCTGAAAAAAAAGCCTTCAGTAATTTCCTGAGGAATTTTTTAAAGTACTGCAGGAAAAATAATACCTGCTTGAGGTATTTGAAGAAATGTTGAGGCAATAAATTACTACTGTTCACTCCCCTTCCCTGCAAGTGAATATGTGTGTGTGTCTGTGTTACCCTGCTGTTAACCATCTCCAACACTCACTGGGAAAGCCTTACTCTTTGCTACTGTATTGTGTTTTGTCTTTATGAACCTGATGAGTAGTGTAGGCATAAGCAGGGTTTGGGCTAGACAGGAACTTAGGGTTCACCCCCTTGATTCTGGCTGTGTGTGACAACACGCACATGTGTTGTCTCATGGGGAGGGTTTTTCATGAATAGTTATTACCTGTAGACAGAGTCCTCAAAAGCCAGAGAGCCAGGCATTTGCTCTCACTAAGATGATTTTTATTCCCCTGAAAGTGCTTGGCTAAGGTGTGTGAGGAGGATCATAGAGTCTCACAGGTGTTTTTAGTAGGAAAACAAAGCTGGCTACCAGCAGTTTCTGTGTCTCCTTACATTGCCATGAGTAGAACCTACCAGTAAATTCCCCCTTGTATTTAGTGTTTTTCTTGCTCTCCCTCTTTGAACTCTCAAGGTTATTCAGTTATTTTCCTCACAATTTCATTAGGAAATTTGCCAAAAACATCCTTTCTAGGCAGCTGTCTCTGGACCTTTGGAGGCCAGCACTAATGTGCTTCCAGTCTGTAGGGGGTGTTTGGCACGGAATTATGAACTAGGCCTTCATCGCTTTGGGGGAGAGCAGGGAAGAGATTGCTAGCGTTTTACCACACCCAGGTGCAAATTTTTTGCTGGTCTATGAGCATTCAGGGGCTTTCATCTCATGTTGTACCTGTTTTGTCCCAGTGCAAGGTCTGTTAACAGCAACAAATTGTTGATATGAGAGAATTACAGTGAAGACTTATTTCTCTGTTGAAGGAAAGCTTTTGTGTGTGTGAGGGAGTGACTCCAGCAATTTTGAACTATTCAGCTGTAATTTTTTAATGAGGCATTGATTTGTGTTTTTTTTAATTTAAAGTGGTGCTCAAAGGTGCTGTGGTGTTGTCTACATGTAATACTTCATGTAAAATTGATTAAAACGTTAAACGTTTTGCCAGAATTAATATTGGGAGGAGTTAAACATATCAGAAAGAAATGCATTTCAGTGCTTTCATACACCGCTGAACAATATAGGCAAGTGCTGTACCAGATGTACATATAATATATTTGTCAGACTAACTGCTTCTCGTGTTTGACTAAACTGTCTCCTTTCAGCCACCCACACAGAATATGCCTATGGGTCCGGGCGGGATGAGTCAGAGCGGCCCTCCCCCACCCCCGCGCTCGCACAACATGTCTTCAGATGGTATGGTAGGTGGGGGCCCTCCTGCACCACACATGCAGAACCAGATGAACGGCCAGATGCCTGGTAAGTTTTTCTCCTCTAAGACATTAACACCAGCGTTGCCTGGCAACTGAAACGACATGGGGGCTCAAGGGATACTAGATTGTTGATGACAAAACTGCTTTGAATGCCCCCGAGTACAAGCTCTCTTAGAGTTTGTTAGCTACAGAGCTACGTGACCTGTATTCAGTGTTTATCAGGCTGCCCTTGGGCTTTGATGTAGCTGACACACAGCATTCCTCTGATGAACAGAACTGGCTAAATTTAGTCTGTTTGAAACCGTGCAGTACAGCTGGCTTTGGAGGGCTTACTGGGGAAAGGTATTGGCCTGTGGCTGAGTGAACACAAATCCTTCCATAAAAAGATAATATGAAATCATTGTAGCTAAATAATTAGATAATATAAAATAGATACATTTGAAAGAGGGTGTTTCTGATTTGGGTAAATGTTTAAAAAAAAAAAAAGATTGCTTTTGTACGGCTTCCACTAATCCCCTGTGTTCTTTATTATTATTGAAGATATGTTGAATTGTAAGGGATTTGTAAAGAAATGGCCTCCAGATTATTGTTCTAGGTGTAAATTTTAAGTCAGTTTCTATGCCATTCTGTTTTGTAATAAAAAGAAAAGTACTTGGGAAGACAGAAACAAAGCACAGAAAGAGGATGATAACATTCCACATTGTACCTACCAATACTGGCTTTGGGGTAACTATTCCCTTTAGCAGTCAGATCAGAGTGGAGTAGGCAATGGAAGAGCGTGCTTCTTTATATAGAGGCTATTTTCCTGAATTTCCACTTGTAAAATCATACTGCCTATTTCATGTGAAATGGCTTTCAGCTTAAAATTGCATTCCCAGGATTGCTTTTGTTCAGGGTCCCTTCCTTTTCTTTTTTATTTTTCTTTTGTTATGGAGGAACTTTTCATACAAAAGCTCCTCAAGGTATTGATACTCTCAAGAAAGGAAACTACTGTCAAAGGATTTTTGAAAATTCATCTCTCACTCATGACAAGGATAACCTTCATGACAGCAAACACAGTAAATAACTGTGCAAAACTTAATACAAAGTAAAAAATATAACAATTGCTGTAGTCTCTTAATTCCTGTGCAAATCTTGATAGAATGGACTTGATAATGGCAGCTTTTCTGAAAGAGTTGCTTGAATAGCCTCCAGAGGCTGTGTGTAAGAAGTGCAATAAAAGATCTAGAGAAGTTAGTTTCATCATACGTGTTGGTCATGGTCTGCGTTTGGAAGTGTAAAGAGCAATATATGCTGCTCCCTAAGTAGGGCAGAAATATTCTGATGATGGTGTCCTTTATCCATCTAAGATCCATCAGTTCCCATGGAGAATAGCATTGCCTCTCAAAAATCAGTCTCTCTGACCCTCAAGTGTAATCATATTATAGTTATTATAGTGATCTTTTCCAAGGAGAAGGATTACTAAGTCACAATGTGAGCATAATGACTTCACTGCAGAGCCACGGGGGAGAAAAGTCACTCCTTAAACATACATATTTTGTAATTAGATAGAATAAGAAAAGAGCTCTTACGAAAATATGTAAAAGGTAAATAGCTTTGTTTTGGTATTCACCTAGACAGATACTTAAATACAGTTTCCAACTAAGCTTTAATTTAGCCTTTCTTCCAACATATTCCCTTTTTTGAATGTCTCTTCTTTCCTTCTCAGTTTGAAGTTTTCTCTGAGGATGTGAAGATAAACAGCTTAGGATGAGGGCATCTCTAATATCGGAAAGGCATGCTAAAATCATTTCATAGGTAGGCATTGGAAAAAGGGAAACAGAATCATCTTGTTAAGTGTATAGCTCAGTTACACATATCTTTTCAAGCGTGTGTTAGTTACCTGTGTGTGAGCCTTTCTGTATTTCACAGAGATGTATGCCTAATAATGTCTGCAGTGTATCCGTTTGCTTTCTGGTTTTAGGGCACTTACTCTGAAGTTACATAGACATTTGTAATAAAAACCAGATACAAAATCTTAAATATCTGTAGAGATGATCTGTATAAAAGGAGTAAAGTCACTAATCTTAAACTGAGAGAATCCAGGACGGACATCAGGTGACCAGACTGGAAAAAATAAAATGCAGGCTCTTAAAAATGCCAGCTAAGGATTTCAGGTATTACCTGAGGAGGGGCTTCCACAGACCTGAATATGGGCAGAAGGATTGATGAGAGGATTAGGAGAACTGCCAAGTGATGATTAGGGCATGAGTCATTTTAAAGTTCTGCTATAGACCTGTCCCATTGCTTAAAGGGCAAAGGATGATTTTTACTGTACTTGCGCTCTGGTTGATACAGAACCTGAACTGCTGCTGGGGCCCTTAATTGCATCCCCTGACAAATGCATGTCTGTATCCTCTTGCCAGGGAAGACAGTCATGACAAACCCTTTTCAGCTGGTGATACACTTGAGTGTTATCTGTACCTGTGACAGATTGTGGGTTTTAGCTGAAAAAATTGCTGTCTGAAGAGTTACTTTGACTGAGTTTATGTCATGCAAAGTAAGGGTGATCTGGATTTAGAAGGAGATGATGAAATAAGATGTGCTGGGGGCAGGTTGTCTTCCTATTTTCTTGAGATTGTTTTATCATATGTAAAAAGTTGAAAGGTAAGACTAGCTGTAGGGGTCTCTGACCTTTGTTGTGGCACTGGTAGGTGACATTCCTGAATAACAGGTTGTCCTGGTTCCAGCCAGAACAGAGTTAGTTTTTGCAGTAGCCAGGAGGAGGCATGGCCAGGACCTGGAGGTTATTCTAACCTGGTGGGGATTCTGTGTGGTGAGCAGTTGGCCTGTGAATGCTTTGCATCTTGTACACTGTTATTAATATTGTTGCTGTTACTGTTCTTTTTCTTATTTCATTACTGTTTCCAGTAAATTGTTCATATCTCAACTTGTAATCTTTACTTTTTGTGCCTCCAATTCTCCTCTCCAGCCCAACACAGGAGGGAAAGGGGGGACAGGGGAGTGAGCAAGCAGTGTGTGGTTTGGAGTGTTTTAGTGGAAACAGTAAATTGGGGAATAGCATTTCTAAACTACAGCACATGCACTTGTGTGTTCCCAACAAGTTATCTGAAGGTCTTCTTTCCTTCCTGCAAATGAACTCTCAAATGTACTCAGTCTGGATTACAGCTTCTTGGAGGTAAGGTGCTGTGCATAGGTAGTTAAGAGGAAAAAAGGACTTCTGTTTATACTCGGGATAGATACTTACTCTGCTAACTTTATAACACAAATCTAATTAGTATGGCATTTAAAGCAGTTACTTTAAAGTGGAGATACATAGTTCATGCCTCATTAATTCACTCACAGTTCATTCATATTCTCTTCTTCCTATTTCATTTATCCATATAAAAAAGAAAATCGATTTCTTTGTCCTTATACGCAAGAGAACCCCATGAAGTGTTTTGACAAACTATAAAAAAAAATTATATGTAAAGTGTGGTTTTTTTATTTTTCATTTGCAAGGTTTTAGATAGTATGGTCTTAGCTTTTTCTCTGTCCTTGTTTTCTAGCTTCTCGCTAACAAACCCTCTGATTTTGACCACAGAAAATACACATACCTCACATTTCATATGACAGCTTTTTCTTATGAGTGCTTTCTCCTGTTTTGGTGCTACCTGAGACATGAAGTGTAAACCAGCCTTTTAGAGAAGGTGTTTTATTTTTTCAAGTTACCTCTTGCAATGACTTTTGCCTTCCTCATTTTGCTTCTTACATCATCGGTTTTTAAAAACTTAATCCCCTATGTGCTTGCCTAACTCTCTGAAATCTATCATTGACAATGTCTTCCTTTAATCAGAAAGAAACAAAGCCACTCCCAGGCCCTAACTTTCTGGCACTAACCCTGTGTATTTCTTCCTTAATTAGGAAAGAAATTAGGAGAGTAGTCTTCTAGCAGCTCTTCAATAGTTGCTTGGCACTACAATAGGAAGCTTTTCTTCACCATAGCTTTACCTAAGAGCACATTCACAATTGAACTGATGGTTAGAGACAATCTCACTTTTTCATAATTAAACTGTCTCCATGTTCTCACTATTACAGAATTAGGCAGTGTTGAATTGAAGAGGGACAGTATAGGCATCTGTAGTACTCTTGTGGGCATAATCCTATTCACTGAATTACTTTTTCTGTATTTGTGGTGGATCTGCCTTTGTACATTTCAGCAATCTCTGCTCACCTTGTTTTGCAGGAACAGGGAACTGCACATATGATACCTTTTTCAGCTTTTACACTTTCCTTGACAAAATAGGTTTCTGTTTATTTCAGTAAGGTGTCTTAAAAAGGGCAAGAGGATAAACATATTTTTAAACTTACTGTCTGTTTCTTCACTTTGGCTTTAGTAGCTGTATTCATTTATCATTGTTATCTTTTTCTTCTGCATCTTTTTGTTTCAGTCAGTTAGTATTGTCTCTGTGACCTTGTGTGCTGCTCTCTATGTCCTTATTTCTGCCTTCATTCTACCCTAGATCGGTGCAGTTTTTTCATTAGCCAAGAACTTAAGAGCTGTTTACATCTGAAGGCAGAGGGGTGTGTGTGTGTGTGTGTGTGTATGTGGCTCTTTTTATTTAAAATTTTCACTGGGAGATATGTAAACAAATCAGTACCTCCCTACAGCTCTACTAATGGAGTTTCTTATAGATTCCTCTTCTTAGAGTTTTCTAGCTTAACAGAAAACCTGTGGCATGTTCAGCAACAGCAGAATCTTCTTGGTGAAATCTGTACCTGTCAGCATTTGCCTTGTTCACAGTTGACCTGGTCTGTCATGTCTGCTGGTTGCACATATCTTCATGAGGTCTTTGTGTGGTGCTTGTCATGGGTATAATCCATGCATTTCATCTACTTTTTTTACTTGTCGTAGTTACAGCCAGTCACACCTCTTACTAATTTTAGTCCTAGTAGCTGTTCACCTTTTCCACCCAAAGTAATGAGTAAACTGACCAGATAGTACTATAATGTTATACTTGTTAAAATACCCATTGAGAGTAGATTTAATTCAGAAAATAATCCAAATCCAACCTGTGTTGTCAAGAAGAAGGGAAATAAAAGGTGAAAAGATGTTGTTGGTTCATGGGTGTATGAACAAGCTGCTTTTCCTTTGCATCTTCACAAATTGAACTGATAATTTCGTGTCTGTCCTTCCAGTCGTCATCCCCAACTCTAGTAATCTGCAAATACAGTTGCAGAATATTGGCTGTATAGTATGTGATCAAAAATGTTGAACTATCCTTCAGCCATTTTTATTCTACATTGTCTCATACTATATGAATCACTGCAATGCTAGGTCCATTAGAAATCAAAAGCATTGATTTTCTGTTTGTTGACATTTTCAACCTTATTTACAAGGAGAAAAGATGCAGCACATTGTCCGCAACATTTTCACTTTGTCCTTTTTTCACACCTTTTGCTGATTTCCGAGGTTGTTCTTTTACGTATGCACAGCAAAGGTGATGTGTTTACCAACATAGGTCACTAAATGCTTTCCATTTACATGTCATACTTATAAAAAACTCATGATTGAAGTATCAAAGAAAAAGTCTTAATGTCTTACCTTGAAGATTTGTTCTCATTCCCATCTCAGGAGATAAACTCAGGAGTTGTCTTCTTGTCATGAACAACTTTTGGTTAGATTTTTATCTGCAGAGTCATTAAAACAGCTCTGTAGAATGAGTTTAGCTCACAGGTTTTCCGTAAAAGCCTTTGCTGTTGTATCAGTGATCCATAGAGTGCTTGTCACCTTCTATTTCTTTTATGGGTAACTGTATCATCATTTGAATGAAAGTTAACCTAAGTTAGCATTTAGTGGTGGACTTGGCAGTGTCTAATTTGTTGCTGGACTTGACAATCTTAGTGGTCTTTTCCCACCAAAATGTTTCTATTATTCTATGTAATTATACCATGTCAATGTTAATACTGCCTGCATTTAAAAATAATAATAATCATTATTTTCAAAAAATTGTCTAGTATGGGTTGTTTGAATACACAGAAATGTTACAGCCATTGTAACAATTACAGCTCTGATGGAGTTATCAAGCTGTTATACTGGTCTTGTGCAATTCAGATTGAAATTCAGGCTGTGTTATGAAAGTACTAAAAAGACTACTTTTGTGTATGATATGGATAGAAGATGAGCTATATGATAACTCACCTCTGTTTCAGTAGCTTTAGCTGCTCAGTAAAAGAAAATGTATTTCATAGTAGAGATTAACTTTGTTGTTCACTTTCTTATTTTTAAAGTAGGGAAATCACATGCAAACTATTTTATTTTTATGTACTTGTATTTAATGACTTCTGTTTAGTTTTGTGATTCTGTATGACTGTTTTCACCTGCTTTTATGATGCTTAATGCACAACTTTTTTCCCTGTTTTTCTTTCTGAAGGACCCAACCATATGCCTATGCAAGGACCTGGACCTAACCAACTCAATATGACGAACAGTTCCATGAATATGCCTTCAAGTAGCCATGGGTCCATGGGTGGCTATAATCACTCAGTGCCATCGTCACAGAGCATGCCAGTGCAGAATCAGATGACAATGAGCCAGGGACAGCCGATGGGCAACTATGGGCCCAGACCAAACATGAATATGCAACCAAACCAAGGTAAGTGAGGTGCTTGTTAGCTTCTGTAAAAGGAAAACATCTTGGCTGCAGATTTTTTAAAAGGTCTTAGGTTGTAGATTTCCTTCTCTAAATGTGTTTGTACCCTGAGATTGGTTCAGTTGGTTAGAGCATGGTGCTAAGAACACAAAGGTTGTGACTTCAGTCACCATATGGGCCGTTTACTTAAGGCGTGGACTCAATGATCCTTGTGGAAGGATCATCTCAGAATACTCTGTGAATATTCTGTACCTATGTTTGGAGGATTTTACATCTCTTTTCTCCCATGCATCTGTGACTTTTTTTATTTGCAGACATTGAACTGCTGTTTGTCTTTTTCAGGCTTTACACTTCTAGCTAAGTGTTATTATCATTCAGGTTGATAAAAAGCATCTCTGCTTTTAAGTCTCATGGTTAAATTGAAAAATTAAAAGTCTAATAGCCCTCAGAATGTTATACCTAGTTAGTCTTTGTTTTCTGCTACATGCTGTTTTAGCATGGAATGTCTGTTAGTCTTAGAGAAGCAAAATTCAGTTCCAGGAACAAATCTGGTACTCCCTACTGCTTTCATGAGATGTCCTTGTGTATATATTAAAAATGAAAACCAATTGTGTATCTAAGATATTTCCATTGCATAAACTGATGCTGTTTTGGTGTCCTTACTGAAGTGCAAGGACATTGTGGAATTAAAATATTGCATTAGAGTCACAGCACAGCAAATTATTAAGTTGGATATGTATTGCATATTCTTATAGATGTACTTTACAAGTCAGCAAGCAGTATTTTCAGCTTACCTGTTAAGTCTGTTACTGCATTGGATCTGTACATAGCACCTGCTAGAAGACATATGACAAACCAAAGCTCCACTTTTTTATGTGTAGATACCATCTGTTCCTGAGGTGGACAGACAGACCAGGTCATACTGATCAGTTTGATTATTAGGCTACAGAAAGGTGCAAAACAGACAAAAGACTAACTTAATGAGAGACTGAAAATAAGTCATGATGAAACAGCTGTTTCTGCATTTTTCTTACCAGTAGAGAAAATGGGAAGTCTGAGTCCTTCAACATCCACATTGTTAACAGCATTTTTCTTAAAGTACAGCAGCAGAAGAAACAAAAGATGGGCACATAGCAGAGGAAACCATCCTAAGTGGGAATATTTTTGACTGTCTCTCTGAACTGGCCAGTTATCTGTATTCTGGGCAATACACAGTGTAGTAATTTTGTAAATGTTGTGAGATGCTTTGAAAAAGCCCTGTGCCAGTTCAATTCAGATTTTTTAGTTGCAGAGTTAGCAATAATTATGTAGCAGTATGTGTGAGGGAGCCATCTATTAAGCCACTCTACAGAAAACAGTTTTGTGTCATTGGCCTAAAATTTAGGAGATGATTCCATCTCAAAGTAGCATTCTTTACTCTTCCTCGTAATATTCCCCTGTTGTGTTTTCAGTACTCTTTCAAACTTGAAAATTGGTCATTAGAAGTTAAGCAGAAATAAACTTAAAAAGATTTCTGTTCTGAACAAATAATGGTACTGAAGTGACTTTGGGGAATAAAGAATAAAACAGTATTAACCAAATTATAGGTTCAAGAACAAGAGCAAAATCTTTGGTTAGAACAATGGTACCATCGTCGTTAGGGCCACAGCAAGCTTTTGCATTGTGTAACTCTTAATTCTGCCAAGTTTTGACCCTTTAGGCTGAGATTTCTTCCATTCCAAGTGTCTGCTTCAAGGCTGGTTCTGTTTTTTGCAGAGGTTTCACAGAAGTAGAGGGCAGTAGGATGAAAAATTACATTCTTTAAAATATTTCACTGTCTCACAAAAACAGTAGTAAACGGAGCACTTCATATATAAATGTAGGAGTAGAGGTGCTCCTTACTTTAGAGCAAGGCTTTGAAACTTGTCTGTTATGCAAGCAAAGTGCTATTTGCTGTTAAGTGAAAATACTGTTCCAATTATCTGTGAGAGAGGAAGTCTTAAGTCTGAAGATGTGCATGTTTATTATTTTGGTCTAAGATGATTCCCAATCAAGTCTGCTAAATACATTTCCTCCATTTTCTACTCTTAGTTATTACACGTGTATTGAAATTTGATGACAAATTAGAGGGCGTATTTTTGTATTTTCACTCTCTTGTGACTCCAAGACAGCCAGGCAGAGAATGACAGAGAAATCTGTGAGACCATGAGAGATTTAGATAGTTAGCCAAGCCCTAGTCTGGCTGGGCAGAGGTCTCAGCCAAGCATGGCCATGTCAGGCTTCTGACCTAAGTGAAGAAACAAGAATGAGCTGCTAGGAAGTGCACTCAGTGCAGTTTAACAGAAGGGGAATAAACATATTGTGGCTCAAAGATTTCTTAACTGGTCGCATGTCCAAGAACACAGAAACAGAAATGAACCAAAATTTCTGAACCTCAGTGTTGTTGTCAGGAGACCTCTGTGAACCCCTAAGCATGCTTTGTTTCTTTGTCTTACAGCAGTGATCCATACTGAAAATAAGAGATCCTACTACATCTGTCAGTTAATAACAGCACTGCTAAATATAATGCTAAATATTCTGCAAGATGAGGTCTTAGCATCTCAAGTTGGCTGTTAAAAATCAGTAGATGTTTTTGACCTTAATCTTTTCTTATGTGGGTTCCTCATCTGTAGAGGAATGAATGTGATGGTAGGATTACAATACAATGATTTCACAGGAGAGTTGTGAAAGTATATTCATTATGAAGATTTGGAAAAATTGCTTAGGGGTGCCATAAGAAAACCATGAATAAATTAATAATTCTGTCTTCAGTGTTTGATTCTGCATCACACCTCACATGAACTATTAGGAAGAAACAAAACAGTTTTTCAGTAATACCTACTGTACTGAATGAAGCCAGTACTTCTAAGGGAAAAAAATATACTATTATATAATATATAAAGCCATCAAAACACTCAGAAAGGCTTGATCTAACATTTGGGTGACTTTAGCATAACCTTTTTATGTGCACTTGCTACCAAAACATCTTGCTGTATATACACCTTGTGAGGCAGATGGTGTTAGCAAGAAAAAAATGAAAAAGTGCTAATTAAGAAATAAAATGCATAGTAAGAGAACTCTTTGCTGGATTTACTTCCTGTATCCACTTTGTATTCATTATTGATTTGCACTAGTTATAAAATGCTAGCCAGAGGAATACCTTAAATGGGAAGCAAAGTTTTCATGGTATTGATTTCATATAGTCAGTCTAGTTTAAAAGAGGAATCCAAGTAATTTTGGGCTTAAAAAGCAGAATGTTTTAAGTGGAAGATTCTGTAGATGACTCTTCATTGAAAAGTTATTACATCAGCCTGGAATATCTGGAAGGCTACCTTTTTGGAAAAAATAGGAGGCAGAAGGAACTGAATGAATGTGGAAGAAACTATGTTCTTATGGGTACATTTCTTCTTGTGTATGGTAAACTACTTAGGTTAAAAAAGAATTTCAAGTGTGGCCAGTTTTTGACTTTTCAGAAGGGAAGTGTAAGCATGATTTTTCTGAAACCTGAAACTTGCTTGGAAATTCCTCCTTTTTTTACGTTAAACAAATCTTTCACATTTGGGGAACAATATTTAATAGTAGAATGAATACATTTTATAGGTAAGAACCAAGAAATTGTAGCTTGGCCATCTCAGAAACTCTCTTTCTCAGATACTTTTGCTACACGTGGCCATCCCAGAGACTGTTTCTCAGATCCTTTTCCTGGGATTCCATCCCCTTGCCAGAAGAGCTTGATGGAAAAGTGCCAAGTTCCCAGTCTCTATTTAATGAGCATTATATGTTGCCTGTGGTAAGGGAAGGGAACTAGTTTACAGGTGGACTCTACAGGACGGTATCATGTTGACTCAGTCATTTGCAGGAGACCACTTGTGAAATCTGGTGCTGAGATTTTTTAATGATAGTTTTGTTTATATGAACTTAGAAAAATTCCATTAGAATTTCAGAGCTCTTTCACTTACAAGCAAATATGAAGCAAATACGAAGCTATGGAAAGAGTAGAGATGAGGCAGATGCAGATTCCTGGTTTTTTGTTGCTACATAAAGGAACATAAAGATAGGAACATCCAATGTTAGCTAAAATATAATCATACTCGGGGTGTGGCAGACCAGGATAAAATGATTTCTGAGTTTGAGTACCTTTTACAAATATTTTGCCATCTGTTCACTCCCATCTAATCTGAGACTATTAGGTTTCAGTACCTTGACTGCTTACAGTAGTCAAGATGTTACGGAGAAAGCAGGGCAGCCTCAATTTTTTTTGACATCTAACCTATTAAAGGGAAATAAAATTGCCTCCACATTCTGAAACACCATCATGCTATAGCTGGATTTGTAGGATGTCTAGCTGTAGAAGTCACTGTAGTTTTGTCATGAAAAAAACAAAAGATATAAACAGCTGCCACAGAGCTTGTGCTTTCATCTTCTTTCCCTAGGGTAAAATATGAAAGGCAATGCTGGTAACCAAGGAATTTTTTGTATGACATTTTATGTACTAGGTTTTTTTTAAATGATACCTGAAATTATGGTTTGGTTTGAGATGAAAAGTGTGTGGAGTAAGCTAGAATGGAGGAGTGTCTACTGTCTTTAATTTGCAGCCTAAATCATACATTAGGAGTAGCAAAAAGTTTTGTATCCTCAAGGTCTTTTGAGATAATGTTTAAACTGCACCTGGTGTTAAAACACCTTTAGGATGGTGGTTCATTTGACTAAGCATATCTGAATTGTAGTGTTTGTCAAGTTAAAGTGACCCTACAGTATAGTTTCTAAGATAGCTCTCACAAGACTTAAAACCATCACGTAAAAAACAAGCATTTTTTTAAAATGTGTAGAAAAACAGCAAAAAAGTTTTGCCGAGGGCTGCTGCAGTGATACATACTTTGTTATTTTTGTAACAGTAGAGACAGTGATGCGTTTAACCGGGGTAGTTTTAGCATAGTGGGCTTTGCTGATACTCTAGACATGGATATCCAGTTGCTTCATCCATGCCAAGTGCACATTGTGAAATGCCTAAAGAATAGCCCCCTGAGCATCACAACCAGTGTAATTTGGAAGACTGAAGAAACAGTAGCTTGTATACTGTTGTTTTTTGGTCATACCCACCTGTTCCCATAGCTCTTTACTCAGAACAGCAGAGTCACCAGTTCATTTGTGAGTGTGGTTCCTCACTTCTCTGATTCTTCAGAAGGTTCAACCATGTCAGCAGTTATTCTTGTCCTCTCATAGCATTTCCCACCAGTACCTGAGATTCAGCCCAAGGGATGATGCTGAGGAGACGTTTTGAAACCACTAAACCTTTCTGCAGCTCTTTCATCCTCTGCACTTCTGGTCTCAGATTTGTTAGCTTTATCTGGGACCTACTTTCAGTTTGTATTTCTATTTCTTTCTATTTATCTTACCTGTGTGAAGACTCAGTTGTCAGTTTCCGAAAGTCCTTTCCTGTCAGGAGACTGCCACTGTGTCACTGTACTTACAAGAAGATCTGGTAGTAGTCCGTTTTTGCTTTAATCCACATACCTTTTCTTCCCTGTACATGAGGCCTCCTTATGAGATACTGGCTGGAGCAGAAGTTACTTTTTTTTCCTCAACTGCTCATTTCAAAGTTGTCTACACCTACTAAACAAAAATGTGTATTCTTGATAATGTAGGCTAGTTAAATTCTGTACTTGCACATTTTACAGAGATAATCTTAACACAATATTTCTTTGGATGCATTTTGAACTCTACAAATAAGATACTTTGTCCTCTCTGGATTAAATAATTGTAGAAATTAACAAAAAAAGAGTTTCTATGGAGAGTTTTTGAAAGCACTGAGCATTCTCTTGCAGCTCACAGTTTTGTGAGCTTTGTATCTGAAAGTCTTGTCTCCAGGTCTGGAAGAGATCATGACTTCCACTAAATGTAGTTTGTTGTGAGCTGATTGGAGATTCAAGAGCTGTGTTTCAGGGTGCTTATAAAAATATTTGCCACAAATACTAGAAAGCATTATAGAATCATTGAATGGTTTGGGTTGGAAGGGACCTGAAAGATCACCTAATTCCTGTCTCCCTGCCTCTGCTACAACTAGCTCAGGTTGCTCAGAGCCCCATCCATCCTGGTCTTGAACATATCCAGGGATGGGGCATCCACAATTTCTTTGGGCAACCTGTTCCAGTGCCTTACCACCCTCACAGTCAAGAATTTCTTCCTGATATCCAATCTAATCTATACCTACTGTCTTTCAATTTAAAACCATTGCCCCTTGTTCTGTCGTTATCTGCCTGGATAAAAAGTCCATCTCCCTCCCTTTTATAAGCCCCCTTAAAATACTGGAAGGCCACAATGAGGTCTCCCTGGAGCCTTCTCTTAACCATGCTCTCTCAGCATTTCCTTATAGCAGAGGTGCTCTATCCCTATGATAATCCTTGTGGCCTTCCTCTAGACTCGCTCCAACAGGTCTGTGTCTTTCCTGTGCTGGACACCCCAGAGCTGGATACAGCACTCTGGGTGGGGTCTCACCAGAGCAGAGGGGCAGAATCTCCTCCCTTGACCCCTTGGCCATATGTTTTTTCATGCAGCCCAGGATACAGTTGGTTTTTTGGGCTGCAGACCCACATTGCCAGATCATACCCAGCTTTTCATCAATGCAAACCCTCAAGTTCTTCTCAGGGCTGCTCTCAGTGAGTGTTCCCACTCTGTACTCACATCTGGGTTTGTCGGGACCCACGTGCTGCACCTTGCACTTGGACTTGTTGAGCTTCATGAGGTTCTCTTGGGCCCAATTCTCAAGTTTGTTCATATCCAAGTAGATAATGAATTAATAGTTTTAAAGTTTTTTATTAAGTTTTAGGATTTTATGTCATATTAAGTATTGCACAATGAATAAGCGTAGCTTTCTCCTAGGCTAGATTTTTCAAATGGAAGAATAAATTCAAAGTTCCCTCATCCCTCAAAACTACTGCATAAAATGGTTATGTTCCATGAGGCAGTAGAGACCATGGTGGTTCTTTTAGGTATCTTCTTAATAAGAAGAACCAAACTGGAAGGAAGCCAGGCTGTCTGTTATGAACACAACACACAGCCTGATACAGGGTAGTGAATTCTCACTGTGGCTCTACAAAGCGTTAATGAAGTTCTAATTTAAAAAGCAAACAGAAAATCTCTACATTGCACCATGGGGACCCAACACATTTTATCACATTGTATTGTGACTAATATTAATATTGTTAATTAACAAGCTTTCTTGAGATCTAGGAATATTATGGCAACAAGTTTCTATTTTTTTTTCAAGACTGCCTAATGTTTCTCAGTACCTCCAAACAGAGGAGCAGTGAAATGGAATAATCTGAATTATCTACTCGTTTAGAAGATCAAAAAAGGAAATTTATTTTGCCAATAACTAAAATAAGTACATCTCAATTTAACCCTTTTTTTTTTTTCTTTAAAATTGGGACACAGAAACTTGCTATACTGAAGGATAGAAGCATAACTGGATCTTCTTAAGAGTGCCAATATTTATCTTTAGAGGAAAATTGAGCTTAGGCCACTTTACTTCTCAGTGAGAGATCTCACACAGGGCTTTAATGGGATTTAACTAACGCACTTTGAATTCATACCATTAATTAATTTGTGTTAACTTTCCCTCGTAACTCCGCATAGACAGGATCTAAGTGACTACATATTCCTTTGCCTGTATAAATGTAGTCACTTGACTGTATCTAGGTATTTTTCCAGTACTGTAGTTTCACACAGGACTTTCTGCTTGTGCTCCAGCACCCAGTTATTTAAAAATACTGAATAGAATGGCAAAATCTAAGCATACAAAAACTAGGTGGTATCTTCCTTTTTCTCCTTGGATGGCACTTAGGAGTGGCTCTGCTAGTTTGATGTTTGATGTCATGATTTGTTTTAGTTTTTAGTGAGGCTGCTAGTTTCTTGTTGTCTTTGTAGTTTATAAAATAAATTATTCTTTGAAAAGGAAAAAAATACTCGGGGTTTCACCATTATAGTATGTGTTAAGTGGTTTGAATTAATATATTACAAAAATCTGTTGTTTAAAAAAGTTTAGCTCCTTGTCACAACTCTTTCCTCCTCATGTTTTTGGTACTGGAATAACTCCTTTCTGAAGTGGTACTACAGAAGAGGCACAGAGGCTGTTCTTTGTTAAATGTTATATCAATCTAACCTGCAATCTCATATAATGAAATGGTGTAATCATCATTTTCATTGCTGTGTGGTGTCAGTAGGGTGCTCTTTAACTGTCTGTTTTCATTACTGAAATTTGCATTTCTCCATGTACAGCCTTAATCAGATTTTCTCAGTTGATAAAACACGGACAGTACTTGATCTCTCCTGGTCTCTTCCTGTGGTTCATAGAAACTTGGTGCAACTTGGTATGAAAGAAGATTTTTTTGTTACAGACTGTTTGGGACTGTTTAGTGTCAGGCAGAGCCTGTGTTCTGTGGGCCTTCTGCATATGCCTGTTGTGTGATTGCCTATCTGGTTCACATGGTTTGTCTTTACAGGCTAAATAAAATTGTTGTTTTTAGTATAACAGCTTAGTGGTTTGTTGATGGAATGTAACAGCAACTATGCGTGTATTGAAACTATACTCTGAGGAGATCACAAATGTTAAAAATTTTTTCTATGACTTACGAGGTTTCACCATCAGGTTTTCACCTACACTTTTTTTGAAGATATTTTTTAAGCAAAAAATGATAAAAGTGTTCCAGTTATCTTTGTGCATGTATAAACTAATGTCTGTGGTTTTGAAGAAAAATCACCTAAAAAGCAACCTTATTTAGGCTGACTTCTGTTTTATAGTTTGGTTACTGAATTGTTCACCTACACTTGCGTGGGTCTAGAAACAAGAAATCCTTATCAGAGCACTGGATAAACAGCCTTTTTTGGTCCATTTTTAAAGGCTGGGTTTTCTACGTTCTTTTGTCAAGGTTTAATCACAAATTTTTGCGTATTTGACATTTTTGCTGCTTCTCCTTTTGCAGGTCCAATGATGCACCAGCAGCCTTCCTCCCAGCAATACAACATGCCACAGGCAGGTGGCCAGCATTACCAGGGGCAGCAGCCGCCGATGGGAATGATGGGCCAAGTTAACCAAGGAAATCACATGATGGGGCAGAGACAGATTCCTCCATACAGGCCACCACAGCAAGGTAGGAACTCACTTCAGTATTTTTACATTGATTTTAAATAACCATGTTTAAAACCATTTTACATCACTGTCTTGCTTACACCAAATTTCTATCAAGTAATTTGGTGTGACAGACTTTGTTTGTACACTCTTTTTGTTACCCTTTTTAAGGGTAGTTCTTGCAGCAGGAGATTACTGCTATCACCATGAAATGTGAAGACAAGTTTGTTTTCTTTTTCCTTTGGTTCTTTCTAAGATTATGCATTCTGAAATTATGCATCTCATATATGCTGATGCAGAATTCTGTTTTGATATTTAAATGATAGGTACCAAAAAGGAACAGAGTACCTACTTGGTTCTGAATTCATTCAATTACAAACAAAGGAACAAAGTTCCACAATATTGAGTCTTTTTTCTTTTTAGTCCTTTTCAACAAGGAATAATTTTATTTTTAACACCTTTAACACCTTAGTCTGTTATACACATATTCCTAAAATGAGCTCAAAACTTAAGTTTGATATATACAGTCTCAGTCTAGTGCAGCCAAACAACTGTGTATTTATATATGTAGATAGCTACATTTACTTATTTTTTTAACTAAACCAGATTACATATGTTGTCTGTAATGCAACAGTATGGGTGGGGAATACATTTGAGAAATATTTCTCATACTAAACTCAGAAATTAGCAGGCTTTATAATAGAGAAAACAAGTTATTTACGTATTGACTGGTTGTGGTTTTTCAGGCCCACCACAGCAGTACTCAGGCCAGGAAGACTATTATGGGGACCAATACAGTCATGGTGGACAAGGTCCTCCAGAAGGCATGAACCAGCAATATTACCCTGATGGTAATCTCTCATAAATGTTAACTTTCCCATTTTCTATACCTGCCCAATACTAATGTAGTCATATGCCCAAAATTAGGGGATGAGGCAAGAACAGTAATTGGATATCATACCTCACATTTACAAAACCTTCCAAATTCAGAATTGTTACCACAGTTTAAGTTACTATGACTAGTTAAATTTACAACTTAACGCATGTAATTTGTATTACTCCCATTTGAAACTCTTAACAGTTTTAGTATTTCAAAATGAATGGAAATAATTGGTTTCTCTCAAAGAATGGAGAGTTCCTTAGCATATCAAGTATAATTGAGATGAATTTAAACAGCCATAACTTTATTATCAATAAGAGAGGGGGCGATATCCTTTTATTAAAAATTTTACTGAACTGAAAAAACTTGCTGAAAAGATGTGGGTTTTTTCTGTAAATACTCTATTTTTTAAAACTCAGTGTTTAGTTTTCATGTAAGTTACACAAATGTGTTATTGCTTGACATGGTATGGGCCTTCAGTTTAACATTTATATAGGAATAAAATGGTCCCTGCCCTGAGGATATTGGAAATGTGAATCCTCTTTAGATGTCCCCTCAGTGCTTTCAAGACAAGACTGAAACTTTGCATTTCATAAATCTGTCCTCCTGCCTCTTGGAATATGGAGTGCTGAAGGCTATTGAATTGTGTTATAAGTTAGAAAAGTTGAAATTAACTTGTTTTCAGGCTGAGCAGAGACTGGGAGAACAAAGATGCTGACTCCTGACTACTTTGGTAACCATGTGTGCAGCTTAATGGTATCTTATGAAGTTCAAGAAATGTGGTAGATGTTAATGTTTAAAAAATGTATACAAAGCAAAGCTGTGTAATTGCCAAAGCAACTACTCGTTGCAAATAAAGGGATACCAGTGGGTTGTTTGAATTTAATTTCCATTACATTGATTTTAAGATACAGCAAGCCACATCTGTATAAGCTTACATGTGTTAATTTCTGGAGATGTATGTGCAGAGTTACTTTACAAGTTGCGTTAACTGGTAATTATTCGGCTTTCATTTTGGAACATTTTTGTACACACATGAACACTAAACTGTTACAGGCAATTTACTCTAGTAAGGGCAGTTCGATGTTATCATCAACAGCTCTCTGGCAGCACAGATTACTTCTAAGATCTATTCCTTCTAAAGAGTCATCTTTATTGTTAACTCATTATTACTCTTACGTAGAATACAAGGAGCATATGTTTTAAGACTTGTTTTAATGGTTATGTATGCATGTAAGGTTCAGTCAGTGACGTATTGTACAGTTGCAGACCTGTTAACAAAATCACTGAGTTTTAGAACTGTTTCCTCCTTACTTTTATTTAAAATTTTTATTCCAATCTTACGTGATTTAATTTTGAATGTAAACAAAATTTTGGCACGTATTCTTGACCAAGTTATCAATAAGATATATTTTGATCATGTGTAAGACAAAATACATATGTGCTAAAACCAACAACAGGTGGGGTGCTTACTGCATATATTGGTTTCTTAATCTGAGATGCCTGTAGTCTCTGAATAGAAAGGTTTGCTTGCAATGAATCTGCTCAGGACTGGAATGTAAGAGGAAATGTTTTCTTAAGACCTTAAATAGGAATTCTGTTTGTAGGGAAAGCCTTGAGAGTGTTATATTTCTGTCATTTAAAAACAGAATTTAATGTAGATGATAGTTCATAACTTCATTGAGCTTTATTTGTTATATTTCAGACTGCTTTTACCATATGCTTTTGAATTGGAGATCAGCAGAACAGGTGTTAGACAAAGTATGATAATTGCTTTCTTTGTTCATTCTAATTTAATTCAGGTTATTTACATGTGAAAGGCCTAAATGCTTTCATTTTTTATTGAGTGAAAGATGAAGTACTTCCCCCCCACTCCCCCAACAAGGATTATCGGAAGGTTAAGACCATCCCTTGCTGTGATGTTTCTAGAACTACTGCATTAAGCCTTTTTTTTCCCCTGTCACATGTTAATTCAATATGAAAGGAAATCATATTAATAAGTCTTTGGCTAATACAATTGAAAATTCTTTTTCATGTATATCCAGTTGAATTTTTTTTTCATTTTTCTGAGAAATGAAATATTTTTAGGGTTTTCACTCAGAGGCCATTAACGTTTCTTCCTGTCTCTTGTCGAATTGATGTAGGTCATAATGATTACGGTTATCAGCAACCGTCGTATCCTGAACAAGGCTACGATAGGCCTTATGAGGATTCCTCACAACATTACTACGAAGGAGGTATCTATATACCTTCACACACATACGCACATACATTCCCTTTCCTCCCCCACCCTCAACGGGAACAGAAATTCTTGCACAACACAACTTATACCCATGCAAAGCTCTTGTAGAATACTAGTTGCTGGCTGTCTTGGAAATGGCAGGGAACTTGAAGCCTTCAGAATAATTTCTTGCAAACACCTAAAATGTATAACCACAATTTGCCATTCTAACAACAGTAAAATGACTAAAACACTCTAGAGACTTTTTTTTTTACGTCAATGGAAATTTTTATTTAAACATAAATTTGTTGGTTCAGTTGTATATCTTTTTGTGTGTGTATATATATTTTGTATAATTATAGTGCCGTTAGGAAACAGCTTGCTGATCTTGTGTAGCTAGTCTGTGCTCTTGTAGCTGTCCTTAATTTTGTCTTTTTTTTTTATTTTATTTAGCATAGTCATGATCTTATGACTGTGATGTTCCAGTAAATGTAATGCTCGTTTGGCAGAGATGCTGAAAATGCTGCAGTTCAACTTTGCAAAATTGGCTTTAACTGCAGTTTGTTTGGCCGAGTTCCTTCTGTTTGGTTTGAGTTTTCTTTGTTTTGTTCAGTTTTTGAATTCAATATTGCATTTTCATTTTGTTCTTGTGTTGTTGGCTGTGCATCTTAGAAGGAAAAAAATAATAAAATAGGTGTCTTTATGAGTTTTTGCTTTCTTGCAATGATCTTACAGGAAACTCTCAATATGGTCAGCAGCAAGATGCATATCAAGGACCACCCCAACAGCAGGGTTATCCACCACAACAGCAGCAATATCCCGGCCAACAAGGCTATCCAGGACAACAGCAGGGTTATGGTAAGAACCTGAGGACACAGACAGCTGTCACAGAAAGGACTAAGAGAGACCCTTGTTGTGTGTTATTCCCTCCCTGTTTGACTGTGTCCAGAGGCCAGGCTTGCACAGAACAGCCCCGTGTCTGCAATTTCACTGGGGCGAAACAATGAAACGTGGAAGGCAGCGTCTTTTGGGAATTAGATCTGTTGGCAGTCTAGGAGAGTGTGGTAGCACAGAAAACCGAAGGTGACTGAACAGCATTGTAATGGGTGTCTGGAATTTAGAAGGACCCAGAAAGATTCTGCTCTTTTCTGTCTTCTGTGGGTGAACGCACTCACAAAGATGACAACCCCTTTCATCTCTTGATTTGCCAATTAAAACAGTCTTTTAAAAACTAGTTTAAAACTTTATTCAACGTACATGATTCATTCTTTTCAAATTCTTGTACCGATCAGTAGAGAAATGACTGTAAGCATTGACAATGCAGCTTTAAAGAGACTGTGCCTTATAAATTTGCACTAGTAGTCCAAACCTTCTGATACACAGCAGGAATGAGAAATCCTCTGCCACAAGTCCCTGGATTCAAGGAAAACCTCCCAAAAAGGAAACTTGAAGTAGTAGTATGTAATTTTTGTGCATTAATTCTAAAAAACTTCATGTCAGAAGAGCATACTGAAATGACTGCTCTTTTAAGTTTTACTTGCTTGCATACTGTAAAGCCATACATATTTATCACAGAAGAAGGAATCTCTGAAATTCCATAAATTCCATGTATTTTAGCTTTTAGCTTTTTTTGCTAAAAGTGCTTAAATGCTAAAGCTTTCAGCATTGTGTGTATGTGAGGAAATGCATGGGTAATTTGTTTGCCATGTAGATAAATGCCAGATTCACATGAAATCCAGTTGAGACAGAGTTAAGTTTTAAGAGGATCCACTGAGATTTACCAAGTATTCTACTTCTGGAGGTTATGGATGAATTGATAGTTCTGAAGTAATACTTCTACCTACATTCTACTAAACATAATATAGGAAGGGGCTGAAGATCAGAGTGGAGGTCCAGGTAGATCACTGCTCTCAACTTTGTGAGTAAAGAAATAAAATCTGATTTATTCTGAAAGTTTAGTTAAAGAAATATTAGAAGAAAAGGGATTAGGAAATCTTTTGGAGCCACTTACCCAACATAATTCGTAAAACAGAATAACATATTTTTCAATTTCTGTTTTTTAGCAGAAACTGTTGCTGAAGTTCCATTTTTTTCTGTGAAATGTGTCAATGAATATTTAGAATTCAGCTATAAAGAATTACCATGAATAAATAAACCCATGTTCATTTGTCAGATGAACACAGCACTTTTAAGATGTCATATTCTTGCTCAATTTAATATTTAATTGCTTTCTAATTTGCAAAAATAAATCAATATCTCATTATTATTAATCTTTAAGGTTTTGTTTCACTTTGGAAGGCTGAAACTGCATAGTTCAAGGGAATTTGAGGCCTGAGGAGAATGGTAATAGCTTATGGAGCTTTTCTTCTGCAGGTCATCTTTTCCACTGTCTTGCAGATCTAGAATTACTGAAGGAGTTACCAGCTGATGTCATCTTATTGTCCAATGCCTGTAGCTGAAACTTGCCCTCTGTAGCACTGAATCCCATTTGCTAGAACACATCTGTTTCTTCTGAGGGGAGGGGAAAATGGGTTGGTTTGTTTAAAAGAAAGCACTTCTGAAGAGTTGCAAATCTTCAGCTCTGAAAAAGAGAGACCCACCTTTTAAAGGGTGGTGTTGAAAAAGCTAACAGGTCCACTGCAAAGGATTCCTAGGGAGTGCCACTGAAATAGAGAGTACACCATCTCTCCCAGTGCTGGAGGGGGTGGTGATAATTTTGTTTGGAACGTGGCTGCACTGCCTGATGGTGGTAATGTGCAACTTCCAGTGGTAGACAGGCCGAGTCCCTGTCAATAGTAACAGAAAGTTGTACTTGCAAATGAACTACTTCTTTTACAGGCAAAAAAGACTGGAGTCAAAGTTTTGGGTTTTTTCCTAGCCTTTTTCTGGAAAGTTAATATTACCAGAGGAGTATGGGATAGAGGGTGCTCTTTTCCATCTCACAATAGCTTTTACTGCTTGTCACATCTCACATTTTACACATGTATAACTTGCTTGCCTAACACCCCATCCACGATAGCCTGCTGTGGTGTGAGACTTCATTTTCTGGCAGCACAGTACTGCTGGTCTCTTCAAATGGTCCACATGTTAAACATAGCTGATTATCTGGCTGCTCCTGGCATTAGAAAATTCTGGAACTGAAGCAGCGTACATCAGGAGACTGCCTTCCTAAATCCTGGGAAGGGCTCATGTTTATCGTTTCTTGCCTTGTTCTCCTCTGTGACCTTGTACGTGGAACTACATGCATTGATATTAAATAATTAATATATAAATAAATGTTTCTGTAGTTGGAGCACAGGCCCTGGCAGCACAGGCCCTGCTTTCCAGCGGGAGAGGGGGGCCACTCAAAAGACCCAACTGCACAGTAGTGATGTTTCTTTGCCCTGGTTAGCTGTAAAAATCAGTGATTTTACTGTTCTCTTCTTTCCAACATCTTAAGCAGTCTTTTCTTTTTTTTCATTTAATGATCCCCAGGCCCCTCCCAGAGTGGTCCAGGGCCTCAGTATCCCAATTATCCACAAGGACAAGGACAGCAGTATGGGGGATACAGACCCACGCAGCCTGGGCCACCACAGCCACCACAGCAGAGGCCTTATGGATATGACCAGGTATTCTTTTGTTTGATGAGAAAGTTGTGATTCCTACACACTCACTTGATAATCTTAGATTCTGGGCATTTAAACTAATGAATTTGCGGACATGGTCTTTCAGGTATGTATGTACAATTCTCATGGAGTTTATTTCTTGGTGAGTTACCAAGAATCATTTGTAAGGAATTGTGATTAGTCATTCTCTCCTGAGTTTGCTGAATTTTAATGCCATTTGGCAAAGTGAGGCCTTCCCAACAGTATTTTTGGACCTTAAAAATTAAGGTGATGTGTTTCATAGCCTTGTGGTGAATGACTAATATGAAAGATGAGGCTTCTGAATCTCATGGTAGATCATTTTTCATTACTGCTTTGCAATAGAAATGGTTGAATTTATTTTCCACAGACACAAATCCTAATCCTAATCTTCCTCTTCAATTGCAAAAGCACAGGCGTGCAGCTGGGGTCCTTCAGCTGCAGAGCTTGTGGGGAGACATGAAACCTGGTTTTGCACAGATGTTCTCTGAGCAGTATAAGGGGGCAGTGAACATGGGAAAGATGTGACCCAAAAATCAACTGCTTCATTCTTATCAGTGCTAAGACAAGTTTAAAACAAACAAACAATTACCACCAAAACTTGAGGCTAGAGTTGTAGTGAAGGGCTCTTGTAAAAAAGCTGTCTAAGAAAGGATAAAACAGGTTTTTTCCTGTAAAAGGTACTAACTTGTAAAAATCCAAACTTTCGACTATGAATCATGCAGAAACATCATTAAAATGTACACAGTTACTTTCCTTGGTATAAATAACATAAAGATTGCCTAAATGATAAAGTTGAGGTTCTAATGTTTACATAAAATCCTGATATGTCAGTAGAAGATCAGTAGAACTTTCAAAAAAAATTTTCTGAGGAAGTAAGAATTGCCCACGATTTTAAAGAACAGTTGGCTTTCTTTCTACAGAAATCAAAAAAGACAAGGAAGAAGGAACAAACTCTTTCAGTATGGTAGTTTAGAGATGCAGTTTCTTTTAATTATTTAACAGATAAACCAAATGTTTATGTACTGACCCAGTAACTTCCTCTGAAAACAATAAGCTACAGGACAATTCTTTGCTTGTGGCCAGTATAGGGTCAAGGAAACTTAATCACAATTTGCCGAGTTTTTTCCAGCTTTCCTTGCAGTAGAAGTGGATAACCGTCTCTGTTGATAGGCTGTGCTCCTCCAGTTTGTGCAGTCTTAAGTTCCAGTGGGAAACTCAATTATAGAAGAACTCTCATACTGGCCATTCCCATAGGAATTGTGCTGCTTAAATTCTCATCTGGCAGCTGTTGTGAAACTCTTCTTCATGACTGATTGTTACATTATAATGGAACATAACTGACACTGCAACATAAAACTAAAATGTAAAATACTGCCTTGTTGTGGTGGTACTTAACATGGAATGGTGGCAGAATCACAGTTTGGAGCATGTTCACTTTCTGCAAGCCTTGAACCCCATGGTGAAGGATCATGGTAAGCTTAGAGCATTGATGCTTTCACCTCTGCCCACCTCTTCAGTACATGACATTCTGTCAAAAGAAGTAGAGAATATCAATAAAGGCGGTAATTCTGTGTATCGGATCTATGGAATAATTGCTTCCCGTAGGATATGTGGACTAGTTCTTCATGTTCACTGGGATGTACCTTGGTTTTGAAATACATGTACCATTATTCTGTAATGCTTGATAGATTAATAATTTTAGGTATCTCTGTGTCATGGTTAGTTTCCTAAATTACTTTGAATTTAGGTGACCTTGACTTTCTGAAATAATTTTCAAAGTTTAGGTGGGAAGTAATCTCCATCTTTTATTTTTTGATGGTGTTCTGCTAATTTCACAGCAGTCTATTGAATGTAAAGGTATACTCTTTTGATCAAATTGGGTTCCTGGCCTTAAATTCATGTCATTTGTCTTACTTCTACGTTACAGCACAAGCTAGTTTTAGTGAGATGAAACTACACCAATTACTCATATCAGTGTATCATTTACTTTTATTTGTTTCCACCTTTTAACATCTCAGTTTATTTGGACGGTCTTCCAATTACAGCTTTTAATACAGGAAAGTATGTCTTGTGATCTAATTATGTATTTTGAATTTTTTTTTAGGGTCAATATGGAAATTATCAACAGTGAAAAAATACATTCTGGTAGGCAAAATCTATTAGCAGCCATATTGTCTCCTCAGCACTGTGGACATCTTCCCAAGATGAGAACCTCCCATTCCATCTAGATTTTGGAAAAATATTGTGGCTGTTTTATGGTATACAGTCTTTATGGGTTAATTGTTAAAGACTGTAGATTCTCAGAAACTAGTTTCACATCTCTACTCTAGATGGCAATATTGGACAGAAAATCTGTGACATAACAATTTGCAGTGAGTTGAGAACTGTATGTCAAATAGACTGTTACAGACTGAGAGGTGCGAACAGCTTTGTATGTTTATGAAGGTTATGGGAATTTATTATTTTTTCCACAGATTTTTTTGTAGGGGGAAAGGGGAAATGCACACTTTTTACAGCAGCAATATTTTGTATATTATGTTTTTCATGTGGTGAATATGCAAGTACACTACTCGCTGGGCAGGATAACAGATCTACTGTTAAAAATGAGTAGAGGCATGGTAAGTGCTTGATTGTATTAGTCTCGAAATGGTGTACAATAAAGATAACAGTGAAAAGATGGAGAGCATTCTATGTCACTGATGGGTTCACGTACAAAGACTGAGAATCCCAGTTATCTAAATGGGAACATAATTAAAGACAGTGTAATATAGTCTTGTGCAAAGATGAATTTTTTAAGCTTTCCAATTTTTCTGAGTGAAGCGGTTTTATAAAAATTGTTTCTAACATAGTTTGACAATTTTCTGCAACATTTTTTGGGTAACAAGATAAATGTTTGGGTTTTATTTCTCAAGTGTTTTGTCAGAGCTTTGCATAAGCAAGCTGTAATCCTTCTTAATAATTGCAATAACAAAGAAAATGACAAGTGTTAATTTTACTTGGCTTGAATATGCAAAGAACTTGAAAAAGAATATGGCGAACAGGACTGTATTGTATAAGTGTATTTTAACCTTTAGTTGAATAATTTGTATGTATCAAAATAGCCTAGAGGACTTTGTAAAACCTATCTAAACTTTTGTCGTGGTTTAGGAATGGTATTCTCCAATTTTAGTCTTCCCACTGACACACTCCAAACCACGCGCCACTCGCTTGCTCCCCACTCTCCCTCCCCATTCCTCGTGGCAGGCTGGAGAGGAGAATTGGAGGCACAGAAGGTAAAGATCACAGCTTGGGTGAACAATTTACTGGAAACAGCAATGAAATTAGAAAACGAAAGTAACGGCAACAATACCAGTGCCAGAGGGTGCAAGAAAGAGACGAAGGATTCACACGCACTTGATTGCTCACCATGCAGAGCCCGGTTCCACCCCACGCTGCACAACCTGGAAGGGTCCCCGGAAAATGAGGTGTCCCCTCCTGGCTACTGCAAAAATTAACCCCATCCTGGCCGGAACCAGGACAGCTTTCCTAACTGGGAATTAGTAACTTTAGAAAGGGGGCATTTTTGTTTGCGTCCATTTTTTTAATTGGTTTACATGAGACCAAGGGGATGCTTTATAACATCAAGTATAAAACCTGTTGGTGAGGCAAATGCCAAATTTCGTTAAGAACTGTATTAATGCTTATAGTGTTGCATGTGGGAGAGTGAGAGGCAGCACCTTGATCAATAACAACAGTACACAAAAAAATTGGTTTTGAAACTGAAGCCCTGCAACTATGTATCAAATAAATAAATGGATATTCTGTTCTGCAGAAATACACGCATTCAAGAATCCCTGGCAACTTTTATGAATAATAAAACTTAAAATTAACCCAGGAATAAAATAATATTTTGGTTTTTTCAGTTGGTAGTCAATGTTCAGGGGGAAAAAGAAAAACTGATGTTCATAGCATGTATGACATTATACATGGAAGACAAGATTTTCAATTTGTGCATTCTTTTTAAAGGGAAAACCGTTTTCTTAAAGTCAATAGAAAATATGCATCAAGGTTTGAACAGATAAGGCATGAGGAACATTATTATGAATTAAAAGCTTGTAGGTTCTGTGCCAATTTTCCACCACTGTGTACTTCATTGCTATTTAAAACTGTACTCCATCAATTCTAACGAAAGAATAAATTATTTGTGATTTTAATTTTCTCATTTGTTTCTTTAAATTAGATCCCTATCACTCTGATGTCTCATCTGGAGACTCTGCTGTGGGTTTTGATTTTAAAGACGTTTGGCCAGAATAACCAAACTGTATTTGCAGTCTAGGACTTTATCAAAATTCTCTTGCCATAGCCAAGTTAATTAGAATTAACTGTTCAGTAATCAGCATGTTGTGTAGGTTGTTTGTTAAGAAATTCTTCCTCTGAAAATGAAGGTCCATGAGGCTATAATCAAGATGACTGAATTAGATAAATGAGTTGACGAGGCAAAAATGTGTTGAACCCAACCTGGTGTAGATATGTTATCTCATTTGAAATAAGCTCAACTGACATTAAGAAATAATTTGTCTTGCCAACCCATCTTCTGTTGTCTTATTCTCCTTTTTAATGGAAACTAAAATTGCAATTTTAATAAGCAGAATTTCCTCCAGGGTTTCCCTCCTAGAGACTACTGCATTTGCAAGGTTTAATTGTTTTATAACAGTCCTGTTTCGTAAAACTTTTTAATTGGTGGTGACAAAAATTACCTTATTCCACTGATACTGTGCCAGAAGAACAACTTGAGAGGAGATAGCTCCACGCAAAAGTATTTCTGCTAAAATTGTGTATTAAAAAGGAACCTGTGTTCCCTAAACAAAAGAAAAAGCAGGAGTGCACGACAAGACCAGAAGGAAATGAGAAGATACAAGGTTCATTTTAGTAAGTCTTCCTTATTAAATGAAATTCAACCAATAGGAAACTAGTAAAAAAAGTGTTGCAGTTGGCATTTTACATGTAGAATATAGAAAATAAGAGAGGGGGACTGACACAGCAAATCAAATACATGAGCAGAAATGATAAAAATGTTCGAAGAGTAAAGAGGAGGGGTTAATGCATTCAGTGACTTTTAGTTAGCATAGGGTTATGATTTTTGCCATTGTATTTTTATTTCCTTTTCTGCTCTGTGAATGACTCGCAGAAGGGAGAAGCTGGCTCCTTGTTTCAGTTGAAATTGACTTCACAATGTTGTAGCATAAGGAAGCAAATGTGCTGCTTTATAGGCAGGGTAAATGTATCATTTTGCAAAAGACACTTCCATTTTCATACCTGAATTACTCCAAAATGTGTAAAGTAATTGATTTTTTTTTTTTGGAGAAAATGTACCTGATTGAAGAGGGGCAAGGACTTCAGTGCAAAAATACCATTGTATTTCTACAGTTCTCACCACAGAGGATGCTGAAAGACTACAATGTGATTAAAAAAAAAAAAAAAAACCACCAGATTTTAGATTCCAAAAAAAGAGAAAATATTTAAATTTACAAAATTAAGAGAAACTTACTTCAGCAGGTCTAGGTGGAATTCTGCCAGAAGCCCTGAATAAGGTCAAAAAGAAAGCCGCAGGTTTTCCCTACATGGACAACAGTTGCTGTATCATAAAACAGAAGCATAAAGGTGAAATCCTGTGAAATGAGCCCAAATAAACCTTCTGACATGAATTTATACCTGTATAAAGTAGTAAGTTTTAAAAAAAACCAACCTAAGCTTGGATGATCATTTAAAAAAGACAATAAAACCTGGCCCTCCGTCTGCTAGAATTATAGTAAAAACTCATAGCACAGTCAGAGGGAACTGATCTTTATGTTGACAAAGCCTGAAGTTCTCTGGGAAGCTGCTACCATAAAAAGCATGGAGTAAGGTGGACTATGAAGCACTAGGAATGGGATAAGATGGTGAGGGGAGAATAGGAATAAAAGTGATGGAGATTGGTAGTAAGTTACGCTGGAGCTCTCTTGGGATCATTGCTTAACACTTAAGTTGGAGAAAAGAATATATATTTCGATAGCAAAATGAGGTGGAAATGGTGCTACTTAGATTATGCAGGACTTAAAACTAGAAATGCAATGGAACATACATTGCAGAACTTAAGAAATTACTGATGGTTACCAGTACAGTACTGGGTAAGATAATTCCTATTTACTCACGCACAGCTATTCAGCTGTCAGGAGTAGTTCAGCAGCTAACTCAGTAAAACTTCTGTTCAGTGGGTGTCAGGAGTCACAGTGCCACCAAAATATTCAAGAAGCAGTGCTGTGGAATGCGTAACAAAATGTGATAGTACTGATTAGAGTTTTTTTCAATTCAGAATTACTGTGTTCAACCTTGCCTCTCCCATACCAAAAAGATAGCCCCAGTAAAAGGTAAGTGGGTAACGAATGGCCAAGAACAAATACAGTATGTTTGGGATTATTTCAGATGTCAGTATGTGTAAACTAGCAGTAAATAACAGTGTAATTTTTGTAAGAATACAGACAATGTGATAAAAATTAAAAGCAACACCTTTGAAATTGATAATGGTGCTTCTTATGGCATGCAGAACTGCAAACTCAATCCCATGGGTTTAGTAGGATTAAAAACTGAATTGGATAGATGTACAATAATGTAAAATTGGTTAGGTTGGAAAAGACCTTTAAGATCAGCCAGTACAACCATTAGCCCAGCCCTGCCAAGTCCACAACTAACCCATGTCTCCAAGTGCCAGGTCTATTAAATACCTCCAGGGATGCCAACTCCACCACTTCACTGGGCAGCCTCTTCCGATGCTTGACAACCATTTTGGAAGAGAAACTTTTTCCAGATATCCAATCTAAAACTCCCCATGTGCAATTTGGTAAATTGATGAGGAGAGAATAGGACTCTTGTCTTATCACCTGTTTTTTGAGAGAAAGGCCTGACCCCCACCTTGCTGCAAACTCATTTCATGTGGACAATTAAATTAGGGCAGATGAAAAGCTTATTTTGAGAGAATGTTAAAACCTCATGTTTCACAGCTTTTTGCAACAAGCAGCATTCTAGAGTGTAGAATATATATTTCTGTTGGTGCCTTGACAGTAAATGTTGGGACTATATTTAGATTTTTTTTTTTTTATTGTCACATTTAGAATGTCACTCTGCAAAACCTGGGAGCAGGCAGCAGACTGTTGGTGTACATTCCAGAATCGAAAGTGTAGAGCTGAACTGGGGTAGCAGTGTTCTATTCAGAAAACTTATTTTTTCACTATGGTGAAATATATCTCAAAAATAATATGAATAGTGAAATACTTAGATTTCAGTCTTGAAAGATGATGGGTACTTTCACTTGACTTAAGCTTCCCATGACAATTTTTCAGGAAAAATTCTGACTAATCCCACAGAATGTCTGCTTTCCCCTGCTTGAGATCTGATGATTTTACAAGGGATTTTTCTGTTTTCTATAGATAAAGTTTTCTAATTTTCTCTTAACTGTTCACCTATCAGTCTTAGGACATGAAGGTAGTTCAGTATGTCATTGGCTTCCCATAGGTGCACCTTGGGTTTTCGGTGGGAAGAGCTGTGGGGCTGGAAAGGAAGCTGCTGGCATAGCCAGACCCAATAGTCTATGAACTCTTCAGGGCACTGCATTATTTTCACTTGCCTTGGCACTTTTTAAACAAATGGTGTAGGTGAATTGCCGTATAAATGCTTTTGCATTTTGGTTCATAATTTTCATTTAATCTCAAAGTTAATTTTACACAGCATAAATTCTAATCACTTACTGCAGTCGGTGTTGCCAGAAGTGCGCTTGCATCTTGACGCAGGTTCTTTACAGATACTTTTATAGAAAAATGCCATTTGCGAGGGCTGGCTTGGTAGAAATACACATTTTGTTTTTATGAAATTAAGTTCCATCAGTTGTACTTCCTGATGTTTTTAGGAAATTTCAAGTGAAGAATTTTTGGTCTGCGGTATTAAGTTGCCACATTGACATTTTTCCAGATGTAGCTTTTCTTAGCCCAGAGCCTTTAGACTTTCTTTTCACAGGGCTACAATGTAAACAAGTGCCACAGTTCTTAAAGTCTCTTTCTAAATGCTAATTATGGCCTTACTTGTTAAGATAGTTTTTTGCCAAGTTCATACGGTGTCAGTCTCAAAGGTTAATGATCACAATGCTCAGAATCTCTATCTCTTTTTTTTTTTTTTTTACCCCGGCAAGGATGCAGATTATTTCAGAGCTAGCTCTTCTTATTTGAGCACCTAGACAAACTGTATCTATTTGTGAGCAGAGCTGTTTCCAGCTTGGGAAAAATGTTTGCCTTCTATCACGGAATGCCTTCTTTAGAAGCTTACTGGTACATAAAAAGGGTTCTGCCTATAAACTCCAGAGTTTCTGATGCCATAAGCGCAGAGATCCTGCCTATCTGAGCATGGCGAAGTATTTGCTAGTGTGACACTGGCTTTGGATTTATCACCTGCTTCAGTGTCCACGTAGGCTCAGGAAAGGTATGCACGTGGCAAACATGAGGCAGCGTGAAGGTTTCTGTTGTATCCCCCAGAGTTTTTGGTTGATGGCAAGAGGTTGATTTTAGGACCATAAATAGATGCTTGATGAGTACTAGGATATCTGTCACGGCTACAAGCACCTTGTGTGCATGCTAACATGTCTAATGGAGCCTGTGTTCAGTGGTGCTTGTTACAGCTGTTGCTATGGTCTTGCTGTAAAGGCAGCACTGATCCTCTATTGCCTCAGAAGCTTAGTTCTAAGTTGCTTGTATTATTTGCCCATCAATTTCACATTGCTTCATGTTTTCTGGCTCTCTGGCAGCAAAAAAAGGACGGCAGAAAAGCAGGAGTCTTACATGAGACCACTCTGCTGACAAGGAACATGAGACTAATTGATTTGACTGCTTCAGTAGTTCTTTTGACTGTCTGGAATTTTGGAGTTTAAAATGTGGCAGACCTGAGATCTGCGGGCCAAGCACAATCGAGGTGACTGGCTGTCCAGGATTTCTTGATACTATACCCTATTATCACTGTTTAAGTGACCACTGACAGCAGCTGGTCACTTGGCACTTGGCTGCTTGACCAGCTTGTATCAGCTTTTTGGTACGAGTGAGCTAGTGGGTCAAAGCACCTTTTGGACTGCCTGCTTTTCGCTGAGAGTTGTTGCAGGGGGATGCTGCAGTGTGCTGTGGTGCTGGTGAGGGTGTGATTGTGTCTTTGCAACAGGTTGATCCAATCACTCAGTAACTTGTGGGTTACCCCATGTTATGGCATCAGCAGTGCAGACAGTTTGTATATTTAGATGAATATTAAGAAGCTCTCTCCTTTGCTGCTGTTTCCCATAGTGGGACCGTGTTGGTTATCTGTTTGTTGTTGTAAGCCACAACAGTTTACCTTTTGACCATGCCCATCTTCTAGAAGGGTAACGGGCAAGACTGTCCTTGAAGCCTGACAAAGATGCAAAGGCAGAATTGCTGCTGGAGATACTGGGAGACACCTGTGACATGTTTTGAGAACACTTTCTCCATTGCTGGGAGGAGGCTCTGAGCACCAGAGATAGGTATGAATTAGTGGATTTACATTATATTTGGAAGCAGGGCCTTTCAGTGAAGATCTCTATAGTGAACTGCTCCCTGAGTTTCTAAAAGATCACAGCATCTTCCAAGCACCAGTACATGTGAGGAAGAGGGTGCCCAAGAGGTCTGATTCTGTTGCTCACTGGCTGATGACTTAGGAGTGGGAAAGTCTACTGCAAGGAAAATGGACAACAAAATCTGCCTTGGCAAATTTTGCCTGGCAAAATCCGTAAGGTTGTGTGGAACCTCTCTCAGCACTGAGTCCTCAATTTCTAGCGCTGTGGGCACCTGTGACTCCATCAACCGGAAGAGTTTTCTACTCCTTTTATATGAGGATTCCTAGATTTTCACAGACGTACTGACTGACCTCACTAGCCCAAACTGGGACACCCCTCTTCCACCATCTTCTGCACAAGTACATCTTGAGAGCAGGAGGAACCAGTGCTCCTTTTCTCCAGATAAATATCCAGGGAGAGTAGATCCCTAAGTGCACTCTGGGAAGTTGTGCCAACAGTTGTGGCATAGGGTCGTGGAAGGATTTCATTTATCCACCATATTGCACACTGATGAATCTGAGAGCTATGTAGCCTCTCAAAGCAAAAAAATCGTGTTGGAGTAAAAGGAGGTATAGAAAGCTTAGGAGGAGGAATAGATGGTGAGACTTAGAAACATCAATAAGCATAAAGGCTTCTTTAATGTAACCCAGGAGATTTACAAGGACAAGTGAGGGTCTGTAGCACCAGTGCCAACACAGCTGGGGAGAGGGGAGAATTTGATGGTTTACAACAACTTTGGTGACTGACGGCATTCTCAGAAGGCAACAAGACAGATAATAAACTAACACACATTGGAAGGGACCTAAGGAGGTCTCTAGTCCAACCTCCTGCTCAAAGCTGGTTCAGATCAGGTTGCTGACCATCCTCAAGGATGGAGACTGCACAGCCTCTCTGGAACCATGACTGACTTTCCTCCATGTGAAGAAGTTTCTTCCTTTAGCCAGTCTGAGCCTCTTATGTTTCAGCTCATGCCTGTTGTCTCTTGCTCTCCAACCATGCACTGCCATGAAGTTCCTGGCTTGGTCTTCTTGCTAACCTACCTTTATACACTTAGAGGTACACTGCTCTTAGGTCTCATCCCAAACCATCTCGTCTCAGCTGGACAAGCCCAGTGCCCACAACCTCCTCTCAAAGAGCTCCAGCCTGGGGGCCCTCCACTGAATTTGCTCCACTTCATCAGTTCCTTTGCTGAGGGTGAGGCAAGCCTGGCCACAACACTGCAGGTCCTCAAGCACAGTCAGTCCCCAACAGTCAAAGCTGTCAGCACCCAGAAACAAAGTGTCAGGAACCAAAGATTATGTGGAATGAGGGGGTTTATATTATAAGATCAGAGGAGGAACAAGAATGAGGATATTGAATTGATAAGCTTAAAACTTCAGATGTTTGTGTATAAATGCAGTAAGTGCAGGAATATACAGGAAGATCCATAAGCGTATGATTGAAGCTATAACTCCATGGGCGTAACAGAAACACAGTTCTATTTATTTATGTACTGGTCTTGAATATTAACATGCCACATCTTTTTTCAAATTGAAGAGAGGAGACACTTTGTCAGTGAATAAGGCACTTTGTCAGTGAATAAGGTGGTACATTTTCTCTGAGGCGTAGAGGATTGACCAGTTGAGAATGCATGGCAACAAGTTGGAAGAGACCAAGTACATTCATCGTGGTGAGATTTTACTATAGGAAACTCTAATGGGGAAAAAAATGCTGAAAAAAGAGTTCAGAAGAGCTGGCAAATCCTTAAAGAAATTACACTATGGTGGATGTACAAATTATCCCAATACGGAGGATCAAGAGCTCGTCAGTGCCTTCAAACAAAGGAGAAAGTGCACTGAAAGCTCTCATTGTTAGGAATAAGCTTAAAATAATAGGAGAACACATTGAAATAAAATCAAGGCAGGCCACAAATTGAACTATAATTATTGAGAGATACTGGTAAAAAAAAGAAGAGGTGGTCCATTACTTCTCAGAGAACAAAAGCTGTAGACAGCGTTGCTGAAAAGTATTCAAGCTTAGGTCATTGTTCCTAGACTTAGGTAAGAATAATCAGTTACACAAATACCTGATGAGGAGAAATTCATTAGGTACATAGTATTTTACTATAGTTGCCACGAATTATTAGATTGCTAGACCTGTTCTAGGATCAAGAAACTAGTAAAATAACAGCAATAATAGCAATAGAGTTCAGATTTGTTATCTTATCAGACCAATTTATGACAGAAGGAAAGACAGTGGGCACATTAGAGGTAGGATCTTGGTGGCGATAATTATCCCCAAATGACTACTGGCAAGAGGTGAGTATGGAAAGATGATGGTGGGGGCATCTCAGAGGGGAATAACATCTATTGATCATGTTTATCAAACACAGTAAGCTTACCACAAGATCCATAATAGTATATCGGCTCATTATAGTACAAAACATATATTAACTCTAACATAGATTACACCTTTACTTTTAATCCCCGCCAGCGCTGAGGGAGTCATGAACTTCCAGCAAAGGATCTGATGGGGAGGGAGTAAATAAATGGTCTTGCAGAGAACCTGCCAGCTGCCACATCCCATGGAAATGGATGCTGGGAAACCAGCAGAAAAAACCCATTTTGAACACCAGTTGCTGCTGTTACTCAGTTGCACTCTTCCTCTTTTCAACTTCAGAAAACATCCTTTAATTTTAAACTTTGCCTACACCAGTTCGTAATGTCATGATTCAGTGGGTCCTGTACTACTGAGTGATTTTCAACCTTATTAATCTTTATTCCAAGTTTCCTAATTGGTGCTAAGAAACTGTGACTTTTGGGGAGGTGGGAACCCAAGGTCTTTACTAAATTGACTGTTCTTAGGCACCATTTTCAAATCAAAGAACAGCTTGGATTGGAAGAGACCTTAAAGGTCATCTAGTTCAACCTTCCTGCCATGGGCAAGGCCATCTTTCACTAGATCAGGTTGCTCAAACCATCTTCTATAGTTTTTTCTCTTTTCGATACTAAGAATGTTATGCTGCTCAGGATATCCTTCCATCATCCTCTTCAGCCGAGCAGGAGATGTCCCAGCTGGAGCTACAGACAGTGCCTGTGCTAGGGAACGAGGCTGTATCACCATCATGAGTAGAGTTCCCAGTCCCTAAACACCCTGGCTTTGAGTGGGGAGGAAGAGGACGTAAAGAAGATCTTGTATGCTTCCTCCTTCTCTGGAGGAAGAAGCAAGTCTGCAGAGCAGCTGGGTGCCAGCTGCAGGGGGAACTGCACTTCCTAGAGTGAGGAGCATTGGAGTGGCACTGCAGAGCCCCTGCAAGACACAGACCTCAGGAGAAACTGGATTTTAGAGTTGCTTAACTGACCCACACCTATTTTGGACCACGCTGGCTGGTGTGTGCATGAAAGCAAGTGCCACTTCTGAGGTGTGCTGAAAAAATGTGTTTGTACCACCGACAGATATTCCTTATCTGGTAAGCACAGGCATTGGGACCAGTGGAGGTGGGATATACGGGGAAACAACAACCCTATAATGCATATTTTGGCACTTCTGGGACATCTGAGACAACAGGAGCAAAACAACTATTTGTATGTTACCTCCAATCTCCTCACACTCTTAAGACTCTTCAGACTCCCCTTAAAGGTTTCTGAAGAAAATCCTAAAGGCTGCAACTCTCCTCAGCAGCCGTAGCTCTACCAAGTTACCAAGACCTAGTCCTTTAATTTCAACACCCCATCCTAGCAAGTTATGGAAGCTTCGTAGCAAAAGTTGAGTACTTCAAACCCTGCCAGTTAGAGCTCAGTCCTCATTCCCACATAAACACAACCATTTTGCAAACATGATCTGATATTAATTACCCCCCTGGCACCAAAAGTCAGGATTTCCTGATACAGCCCACTAATGTAAAATGCATTAGTGAAAATGCTGGCTCCAAGGGGTTAGGTTCTCTAAATAAACACAGCAAAGTTCTTTTTTATTTGCAACTCCCAGGCTATTCTGGAAAGACTGATATCTCCAACAAGAAAAAAAAAAGACTAAAATCATCCTTGGGTTTTTAATAGGTTATAAATGCCTTTTTTCTATTCAGTTGCAGGAACTGAATGTCAAGTTGTAGATCAATGAAATCTGAGTATTTGTCTTAGAATGAAGTTTGTCCAAGCTCCTTTCTGCAAACGTGTGCTTTGTGTTGTGTATTTCAGCAGATGGCTGAGGATCAACAGGGCAGGACTACGATGCTGTCTTTCGGGCTAAGGTGGCAACTCTAACATTTGTAGGTAAAAAAGGAAAAGTTTTCAAGAGCTAGGGAAGATTATTATGTAAAAAAAAACCAAACCAAAACTTAATTTCTAAGGCAGTGACTTAGAATTATTTTTCTTCCACTGGAAATCAGAAGTAGGACTCAAACAAAGCCAGCTTGAAATGAATGAGAAACGTTCAGCTCTGTTAACAAAATATGGCTGTGAGGCCACTGATTTCCATCTGAGAAATTGCCCGTGTCCTCATTGGCAGTACCAGCTTAAGGCACTGCTGCCTTCTGCCAGTACCGCGGTGCATTGCCTTCACATTCGTGCCAGCACTTGGACACAATCCGGAATTTCATCTGGCTTGAGCAGAAAAATAAGAAAACATTAAAAAACCCCAAACCAAAACAACAAGATAAATCCCTCAAGCTTTTGCCAGCAGTACTGTCCTGGGACACCTGACAGGCACAGAATGGCAAGAATAAGAGAGAGCAGACACGGAGGATAACCCAGCCAGGATTGCCCGAAGCTGCCCATTGCTGCACTGCTGCTGCTCCCCAAGTGCCAGCAACAAACAGCTGGGGCTGGAGCCTTGTGGTTTGCAAGGCTGGAGCTGCCTGTCCTGCCTGCACAGGGCCTGGCATGCTGGGGTTGACTGGGGAAGATCCCAATGTGGCCAGGAGTGGAAAGGATTAGGGAGGGCTGAGCTCCGTGTTCAGAGATGTTCTCCTGGCTCTTGCTGGCCAAAGCTCCTCCAAAGTCCCATACTGTGAAATTTCCACTAATAAAAGCATCCCTCAAATGACTGTGGGAGATGCTATGGAAGTCTGGACTTCTCTTCCTCACTGGGGATCCCCATCCCAATTTGTGCCCTAAGTTTTAGAAGGGTCTTTGGAAATTAGACCCAAGGTATCCATCCTTGTTCTGCTTCTGTTTGTACATCCTGTTCCTAGGGATGAAAGGGAGTGTGTCAAAGCCCTAGTCTGTTCTTATGTGGTAAAATGAGGCTGAAACAGTGGTGAGGATTTCAATCCTTAAGTGTATAGCAAGTACCACATAACTAAATTGTCAAAAAAACATCTGCTCGGTCCTCTTCCCATTTCAGAGCAACTAAAAATATATGCCCTGGTACGATAAGATCAGGTACCAATACAGGCATCTCATCCTCACCTGATTCAAAACACAAATGCCTGTTTAACATGCCTCCACTGCAAATAAATTTGTACCTCAAATGCTGTTCAGCATGTATAATAGAGTCTATTCAGCTAATGGTCCCTTCATATTTATAAGAAAGGCTGAAACTTTCTTATATGTGAAAAGAAAATTTAATTACAATTTCAAAAGAATACTTGTCCAGGTCAAATTTTGTTTGAACCATCTAATGAGGCACACTTAGTCGCTGGGAAGCTGCAGCATTTTTTCAGCCAATTTTCAAATATTAATTCTGAGAATAAGTTCATCTTTTTATTCAACAGTTTATCTTTGTCATGTTTGGTTAAAAACTTAACTTTCTTGATTTCAGCTAAAACAAGACACCTTTCTGTTTTGGTAGTCTAACCTTGCATATTCTGTTCTTTCCTTGAATCACATCCTAGAAAATGTTTTACTTTTGTCTTCCATGCTTGTGGAAGGATGAGTGAGATGCCAGCTTCAGTCTACACCAATTTTTTTTTTTTTAAATACAAAAAAAGTTTGCTGTACAAGTCTATCAGGGTCAGGATCTAGGTGCAGGGGTAGAGGATTCTAAAATTTCAAAACGAAATACCTCTTTTCTACCCAGAGTTTTCAGAATTCATTCTTTGTCTTGCAGGTCCAAAAGGTTAAAAATAACTGTACCTCCTGAGACTTCTCCCTGGGCTGTGCTCTTCCCTGGGATTCTGTGAGCTTTTTCCACCCAAACTGGGTCAGCCTCGTGCCTAATTTTAAAATCTCTGGGATCCAACGCTTTATAAAAATCAATGAGAACTTTCCCATTATATAATCCCAGCAGTCACATATGATATGCTCTTGCCTGATTCTGCTTAAGCTTGATTTTATGTATTGAAATGATGATTATTAGTTTTAAAGAGCTGCGAGCTTCTCTTGAAAAATTATGGGGAAAATTCTTCATGTGTGGAGTCTTTTCTCTATCTCTTTTTGCAGACTCTTCCCTTTTCAGGTAGAAAGACTACAGTTAAAATGAGAATGTTTCCTGATTGAACTTAGAACGTTGACTTTTAAACTAAAGGTTGAGAAAGTACATTTTCTTATATTTGCTCTGATTGTGTTTGTGATCTTTTTTACTCTCTGAAAATGTAATTACAAGAAATATTGATGGAGATTACAAATATCTCTACAAATACTGTTTCTCTAGACATTTTGATACCAGAGTTATTCCTGCAGCTAGCCTGCAAGGTCTGGGAAGAACTCAGCGTTAAATAATATAGGGGACCATAACTATCAGATCAATGAATATTTCACTATTTATGTAATATACCTCATTGTTTTTTCAGTCTCTGCTTAGACAGAGTCTTCTTTGCTATAATGCCTACAAAATATGTGACAACTGTTTGCTTGCATGCTGCACCAGTGTCCATCATACCCACCTGTTGCTGTGCTCTGGCTTTCCTGGTAATATCCAGCTGTTTCTACACTTAGGCTGGGTATTGGAATAAGAATCTTTTTGAACTTTTATGCAGCACCTAGCAGTGTCATCCTGATGCATGGCAGGAACTAGAAGATGCTCGTGCAAAGCAAATTAACAGTGTCTTTGGGATTTGGAAATGACATGAAGAATTATTCAAGATTCGGCTCCAGAAAGTAAATCACTAAGTCAAATTGTTAATGATAGCTGTGACAGCAATGCATGGTTTGGAATTTTATTGGAAAGAATTTGACAAATGTTTTAGATAATGAACAAAGTAATAAAAAATCAATGTCTATTCCCAGATAATTTGTGAAAAGGAAAAGGAGTTTATTTATCAAATATATTGTTTCTGCAAATAGTTCACCTCATGATTTCAGAGGGGAAATAGGTAGGAAGAGAAAATGAGCTTAACAAAACAAACATTGGTTTATACGTCAATATTCTTGTAAATGACAACGACAAAAGGGAAATACATCTAATATGATATGGGAACAAAATAACTTCTAAACTGAAAATTTTGTTGTGACTCTTCTAAACCTCACCAGCTCCATAACAATGACAAATCCAAGAACCACCCAGTGTACTCTGATATTGGACATGGAGCCACAGGAGAGCCCTGGCTATGCTGCTCCAGTAGTGCTTCCCAGCCCTCCCACTCTTTCAATCACTCTTTGGTGCCATATATTTCCTTTTTCTCTGTTTGTCTGCAGCAGATGACTCTTTGGGAAACAAACAGGCATGTTTCTGTATGCAGGGGAACAGCAGGCTGGCTCGCAGCAGATTTCCTTATGACTTTTTAAGGACAACATTAATATCATTTATAGCCAACCTAATCATGCCCTTTGACAGAAACAACCACAGAAGAGGGAAACTTCTTCTGAAAGATTGACTCTGCCTTGCTTGTGACTTTTCCCTTCATTAGGAAGCCAGAGGTGTATGTCTGAAACCTATCTTGGATGGAGTTGGGCAGGTTTAAAAACCCCAGGACATCTATCAATTCAAGACGCAGCTACCCCCAGCCCTAGCCAGGGTGCAGGTATGTCTGCGTGACCTTCTGTCACATCTTTTCCTTGTGACACTGAGTTTTATGGCAGCTCCCCTTCCCACCTTCCAAGGTTTTCATTTCAGTTTGATCAATTCCTCTGATGGTTTTGGATGGGGTAGAGTTAATTTTCTTCACAGTAGCTGGTAAGGGGCTAATGGCTTGGATTTGTGCTGTAAATACTGTTGGTAGTTCAGGGGTGGTTTAGCCATTGCTGAGCAGTGCTTCCACAAAATTAAGGCTTTTTCTGCTTCTCACATCACCCCACCAGCGAGGAGGCTGAGGATGCAGAAGGAGCTGGGAGGGGACACATCCAGGACAGCTGGCCCCAACTGACCAGGAGGGTATCCCAGACCCTATGGGATCATGCTGAGCAATGAGAGCTGGGGGATGAAGCAGGAAGGGGGGGAAGTTCAGAGTGATGGAGTTTGCCTTCCCAAGTCACTGTTAGGTGTGATGGATCCCAGCTTTCTTGGGGATGGCTGAAGCCCTGCCTGCCCCTGGGAAGTGGTGAATGAATTCCTTGTTTTGCTTCGCTTGTGTGTGGCTTTTGCTTTGCCTATTGAACTGCTTTTATCACAACTGACGAGTTTTCTCACTTTTACTCTCCCAATTGCCTTCCCCCATCCCATAGGGAGGAGCGAGCGAGGGGCTGCGTGGGGCTCAGTTGCCAGCTGGAGTTTGCAGGCAGAGGGGAACAGCTGCTCCAGAGAGGTACAGTAACTTATTTCGTTTCCAGCTGAAGTCATCGTGATTTTTTATGGCTTATTCTCAGTCTGATCAGATGTGGGAGAGGAAACGGGTAACACCATAGCAGAGATCAGGATGAAGAGCAAAGCCAGGGGAGTACAGAAAGCACAGCCGAGCTCAGTCCCCCACTTGCCTGCAAAAACCCAAGTTTATGACCTGGGAAAGCACAGCAGTCAAGCGTGTGTTTGTGTGTGCGCATGTGGCTGGTTTGTGGGGTCCTGCCAGTGCCCATTTGGTCTCCCCTCAGTGCAGATGCTCCTCCTCACTTCTGTAGGGAAAAGAAGAGCGTTAAGTTTGAGGTTTGCACTTTCAGGTCCTGTGGCCTTCCCCAAGGAGGGCTGCTGGTGTTGCTCTCAGGGGGATGACAGCCCCCAAGCACAGCATGCCAGTGGCAGCAGCCTCTGTGCCCGGAGAAATCCCACCACACAACCCACTGCTGAAGAGCAATGCAGGGCAATGGTCTTCTGCTAGTGGAATGGCACATGGAAAGTGGAGCCCTCCAGGTACTCCTGGATCCTGGAGACCTGGCAGGGGAAAGGAGGCCGTGGTCAGGGCTGGCAGCTGCTCGCTGTGCTGTCCTCACACTCTGGGCTTCATGAGTGTTTGCTGCTCCCCTGGGCATCTCAGGAGCAATCCAAGAGCTGGCCTCTTGAGAGGCCACCCCTTAGTTCTCTGTGCTTTATTCCCCAAACCAGAATCTCATTAGATTCTAGTGGGGGAAACACTGTCTCTGTAAAACAGATTTTCTCTGCTAAATACCAGGACCCTAAATAAGAATGTGACTGCAACTGGAGAATAAGCTGCGTATAATGAACCCCTCAGGAGATTTCTTCTCTCCCATTAAAGCCTTAAAATGAAGCAACATGTATCTGGGAGTTTGATCTTCTTCCTTTCCATAGTATTATCTTCCATTAGTAGTAATAATCTTTTAGGGGTATGTTTGGCTTCCATGAGTATCCTACTACACAGAAAGACAGGTAAGCATCGTCTATCTCCTTGACAGACCCTGTTTGCTAGGAGGGAAAGTGACGTCTAAAGAAGACAGGTGACACTGAGCTCTCCAGTCTCAGCTCTACATTTGCTCACACCTCAGTAAATAGTTTTTCCTAGGATCTTAGAGAGTGGGGAGAGGGAAGGAGCATTTTCATAGCTTAGTAAGAAATAGCCGCAATATTCAACTCATTTTGGGGTGTCAGATGGATTTCTGCCACTAAGCCCATTTTTGCCACTATGCAAAGCCAAGATATCCTAAATCAGGAAGAGGAGCAACAGGGCTCAGGAGCAGACAGCAGGCACTGAATGCTGCTGTAATCAATGAAGGTTTATGTAATAAGTGGCTTTTAGTAGTATTTAAATCTCAGATGTCTGTAGAAAACATCAACTCAGAGAACTTTCTGTCCTCAGTAATTTAGATTGTGTTCATTGAAACTGAACACAGAGCACCAAGTACTCTCAAGTTCATTTAAAGCCCATGCTAAGTTATGGCCTCAAATCCACATTTAAAGCACCAGGGAAGAGGAAACCTGACTTTCAAATGGTGATTGTAAGCTCTAGTTTTAAAGGTAGTGATGAAATACCCATGCAGGGGAACTGTGTATTATTGGTTTCAGACACACCCCTTGGCTTGGAGAAAAACAAAGGCAAAAAGTTGGGAAAGCCATTACAGGAGGGATTGGTTCCAGTTTGTTGAGGTTACACAAGTCTCATCCTGACTGCTTTTGTTCTCCAGCAGGCTAAGGGCTTATCTTGAACATGAGGGAGGCTCTTCATGTGCAGCAGCCACTCAGGCAACAGCAAAGATCCAGTGAGGATCTTAAAACACAAAAAACCAAACCCAAAGAAACACAGTCCTAGTCTGCACAGAAACAAGACTTTTTCTTTTATCTGACATGATTTGCGGAAATAATGTATGCAATACTGTAATTTTTCCTTCAGAGAAGAATGGAGTACCTGAAGGGAGCCTACAGGAAAGATGGAGAGAGACTATTTACAGGGGCCTGGAGTGACTGGACAAGGGGAATGGCTTCACACTGAGAGAGAGTAGGTTTAGATTAGGAGTTAGGAAGAAATTATTTACTGCGGGTGTGGTGAGGCACAGGAACAGGTTGTTCAGAGAAGTTGTGGATGCCCCATCCCTGGAAGTTTTCAAGGCCGGGTTGAACAGTGCTTGGAGCAACCTGGTCTTGTGGAAGGTGTCCCTGCCCCATGGGAGGGGGAATTGGAACAAGATGATCCCTAAGGTTCCTTCCAACTCAGGTCATCCTATGATTCTATGAATTTCCTTCTACAGACTCCAGCTCGCCATCTGTGTTTTCCTTTCCCTTGCACAGTCTGAATTTACTTTTCCTGAGGATCAATGAGCACAAAGACCAAATAGCATAGTGCAGGGGAATCTGGCAAGCCTCATCCTCCTGCTGGGTGAAGTACAACATCTCACTGTACCTGATGGCAAACTCCATGTTTTGATATATTTGGGCATTAAGTGCCAGTTTAAATGGTGGCACAGAGTTTCAAGCATCTATAACCTACTGGAAATCACTGAGTGCCCAAGTCTCTTTATAGTAAATCTCAGGCTCCTAGTCAGAGAAGTCTGGCATTTCCATATGATTCTAAAACTTGCAATTCTTTGTGCATTTTTAAAATTGTTTTTTGAAATGTTTGTTATGCCAACAGCCGACGTGGAAGCCTAGCCTGAAGCTGTTTGCACCCGCAGCAGTCCTTCAGCTGAGCTTCGCAGCCTTCTAGAAAATCCACAATGTCTGGTGCTGCACAGGGTGGTTTGATAGTCTGTCAGTCAGTTTGGATGTCTTTCTGCTCTCTGTCTGAGTGCCTGGGCCACTCCTCAGGCTGATGCCCTGGGTATGAGTGACCCACAGCATCCCCACTTCATGGCTCCCTGAAGCACATCCTGGTATCGGCTCCTCAAAGGGATTTTGCAGTTTAACTCCTGTAGATCCCTTGGGACTGATGTCGGCTCCCTGCAGCATGAGCTGGCCCTTCCTAGAGCCTCACCTCCTCCATACCCCTGTGCTTCAGCTTTCCACTTCGGTTACACTGGGGTTTGAATGCACAGGTAAAGTTGACAGAAGATAGAAAACCCAAACATTCCTTTCAATGGCAGGCACAGAAACAAAACTCACCTCTCTGCAGCAAGGCTTTGCCATCTTGCTTTGACCTGCCATTGAACTGGTAGTGGATGCCTCCCTGCCCCCAGGGCTGTAAACCTTGAGGGATCAAAAATCATGAGCTAGATTCCCTCGAGACAATCAAAGTGAAAAGGCTGCAGTCTTAGATTATTAAAAAAAACCCAGCAAAGTGTGCCTTGGTTTTCTTCAACTGATCTCACCCTGTTTTGCATTGTTTGTGCATCAGCTTTATTTAAACCTCAACATTTAACACCTCCAGAAATTAACACCTCACCTTGCCTGCTCAAATAGGGAATCTGCACATGCTGAAGAAATCCATATCAGGCAGCAGTTTGGACTTTCTTCTCTACCACAGCCTCGTCTCTCCCCTGTACTTGCTCGTGTATAAGTGTTTTTGTATATGAAGATGGAGGTATATTCTTTATGCACCAACTGAGAAATTATTTTTCAATACATATTTATGTGAACCACAAACATATTTAAATGTAAAGCTGTCATTACAGTGTCAGCCATCTCTCTAACTGCTGGAAAACCCCTAACCTAAGCAGTGCTTTTTATAACTCAACACATTAATTATATTTAGCATCCTTAATTATCTCTTTTCCATAGTCAACTCTAATAAATTCCAAACATTCAAAAATAATTTTCAATAATGCTGCTTTCTTTGCATATTTTCAATCAACTGCACAAATATCTAAATTAGCTGGTGATTATACAACATTTGGTTTACTTTAAAAACTGGTAATTAATTGCCCAATGCAACATTTTCATTTTTAGTCTCCATTGTCCCTCCCCCTCACAGCCTGGGGACTGGGATGGGGTCCCAGCTTTCCTTTGCCCACTGTCTCCCCACTCTGGCTGCCTGGAAATGGAAACGATGAGCAGCAATGTTTAAGACTCAGATATGCACATATGTACAAGCCTTTTTCACTTACACGTACTCTAAACAGTCATTCTAATTGACTAATTGACCAAAAGCTTGTCTTTTTAATTGAGAATTTTCACTACAAATATCTTTGAATTTTTTGCAAACTTCTGTTGTAAAATTGTCTTTAAATAAATTGTAATTTACCATAGTTTCTTTTTTTTTGAATATTAAAAAGGAATATATTAGTTTAGTTTATGTTTGTTTTGCTATTTTTCCTTGAAGATTGACCCTCTCAGATGTACTTTAACTTAAAAACCTCAGCAGATCAATATATGTTTTATTAACAGTTCTTGTGATGCTCAAAAATTTTCAGGGAAATAAAATTCCCAATAGTAGAAAACTATTGGGAAGAAGAATAAAATCACTTATTCTTTTAATGTAAGTGGGATGCTATTTGTCTGACCATTTTTTAGGTAATAAGCTGGTTTTTGTTGTGGGTTTTTTGGTGGGAGGGAGACAGAGGATTGAGGGAGTCAGAAGAATAAGAAGACTAGGAGTGTGCAGGGGAAACTTTTCAAAGAAAAGGGGAGAGAACATCAGAAAGAAATTATACTGAGCTGATTTTCATTGGTAACTTAATTTCTCCTTCTGCTTTAGTGGTGCATGTAGCACAGCATAGTTGCATAAAGCACCCACAAATAAAGATTCCTTGTAAAGAAAACAGGTGATGCTACTGAGAGTCTTCAGAGAAATAAGACAATGGCATGAAGAAGGGAAAAAAAATCAATGTAATTCCTTTCTAAAAGTAAGAATGAACAGCTCATTCTGGACAGTTTCACATTTTTTAGAGAGAACGTCTCTTCCTGAATAACCATTGGGGTTTTTTTTCTAGAGGACTTTCTGCAGCAATCTGCCCAGGCAGGTTCCACCTTACTACCTAGATATCCTATAAGGTTTGTGCTTGCTTAATGTATGGATTTAGTAGCATTTCCTGATGGGACAGGGATGAGGAATTACAAGTTGAGGGTGAGCTCTGATACATCCCGTTGTGTGCTGGGCAGATGTGACCCTCATTGCCCACTCACCTTTGTAAAACACTTTGACAACTCTGGATGAAAAAGGAGTGCTTTTATTTGGAGATTGCTCTATGCTGGCTCTGTGGCAAAAAAAAAAAAAAAGGTGATAATAAAACAGGGACTGAGTTTGCCCTTGGGGTAGTCAAAAGAAGATGAACATTTGAAGATAGTTGAAGAAATATTTTCTGGCAGATCATCTCATGTGAAAGAAGGGAAGTGGAAGCAAAGAGGAAATATGCCTAACAGGAACAGAAAAGAGATTTGTGTCTTGGGACTTTCTTTTCTGTGCCAGGACTTCTGTGATGCAGGTCTCTCCCTTCTTACCATCCTTTAAATTGCTCCCTACTGGGGATTGCTTACTGTTATTGAAGACTCTCACAAGGATATGCCTGAGCAAACTCTCTCAAAAACTGACAGGCCAGAAAACCTCTATGGCTCCTGTGAGTGGTGAACTTGGAGCAATGCTGAAGAGAGCCAAGAGCCAGAGAACGGTGGAAATGGAGACGCACATGCAAGCAGATGAGGAGAAAACAAAGTCTCTCAAATATTGTCTCAGCATCTGTCTCCTGTGACAGCAAAGAGGCAACAAACAGCTAGGAAAAATCATGACATATTGGAAAATTCGGTATCAATACTTCTGTGGAAGAGGATCAGGCAAGCTGGTGATCAGAAAGAAAACACCAATCCTGACATGACTGCACAGTCATATTTCTACTGAAAGGACCGAAAGTAAAAGTAAAGGACAAAGTATCTACTCTAGAAATAAAAGTTATTTAATCTCTGTGAGCAGAAAGGAAATATGGTGTCAAGAAATCCTTAAGCTTGTTCATTACTATGAGAAAAATAATAGTCCCATTTTACAGAGACGTAAACTAGTTGCCAGTGGAATTGAGTTTCTTGCTGTTATCACACAGTAGATCTAACTCATACAGGCATGGACCACATCAGGTCGTTCACCTGTCAATTTGTGTGTCAGCTATTATGAAAATACTTTGATTACAAAGAAGGACTGTAGAATTCACTCAGCAGATGATTGCCACTACTCATGGCATCCTTCTCTAGCCAGTCCATGACAACATTAATATGTCCAGGCAAGGTGTTCCCAGAGCTGGCATGTGAAATATTTATTCACAGCCTGCAAAAGAGGTTCTAAAAACTCTGACTCTATCCCAGAGTTATCTTGTTTCATATCCCCCCTCATGAAGGAAACTGTGGGTGCACCATCTGTTTGTGCTTCTCACATTGTGTGGCTACTAATGTCTGCACAAAGTGGGCAATGGTGGGAATATTACTTTCTGGGTCTTTCACTGTTTTCCTTGTGTTTTGAACTCATTCTACACTGTGTTAATGGCAAGATACAAGGCAGCAGAGACTTAGACCAGCTGACTACCTGTTCATGTAAGTGCATCTCTGCATGCTGCTTTTTCTGCCTCTGATTCCTATAAAGTGTTTTTTCCCTGAGGGATTATATTTTAAGTTGTGTTATAAAGCCAGTGCACATTTCCCTAGTACCGATGTTACTTGCACTGGATTGCAGCTATAGAGAAAACTCAAAAGGTAGATGTGCAACTAAACAATTCAGACGAGACACAGACCACCACAAAATATATTATTAAGTAAAATGATGTTTGATTTGTAGCTGTGAGACCAACCCCTTTTGACATTCAAGGGAGCACAGCTATGGGCTGTCTTGAAAGCCTCCACACATCGATAGTTTTTCTGTTGCTAGGAGGAAGGGTTTTGAAGTGGGAGGAGAAGCAGAGACCCTCTAGTCAACAGAAGGATCCTCATGTAAGGGTCAAGAGGGAGCAGAACTCAGAGAGAGAAAAATATTCAGCTGACCATACTGTACTATTCTCTATTCACTTTAATACCTACACTTAATGATATGCTTTAAAGATAAACCTCAGGAATGTCAGGAGTTTTTTTCTCATTATAACATCCCATGTAGGCAGAATCTCTCGAGTTCTCCCTTTAAAATAGAAAGATGAATAAAGACTTGCCTTGGAGAAATTTCTTCTGGATTTGAGCTTGTTGGTGTGTTGTTTACTCAAATGATTTATGGACTGGAGATTAGTGAAGTCATAGCAACACAGAAATTGCCAAGTGAAAATAAAAACAGCCCTGTGTATCCTTATTGAACATAATCAAGGAAGCAGCTGACAAACAGGGCTTTTTTTTCCCTGTTATGCAGAGACTTGGTATGAGACAAAGCTGATTTTTGCCTCTCAAAACTCTTTAAGCAGTGTCTGGCATTCTAATAACTGTCACGATAAATTTGACTTCACCAAATAATGGGGTATTTTTTTATCTCGCCATACCTTTTTTAAAACCCTCAAAGACTTATTTCCTTCTGGAGAAATTACCATGTCCTTCCAGAAGGCAAGGGCTGGGAAAAGACTCATTCCCAGCACTGCAAGACTTTCTCCCAAATCACACATGATGAGATTTTTCTTTCAGTAAAACTAGGTACAGCCAGGGGTCTGAGCTGAGCTCATTCCCTGGCACCTCTGAAGACCACAGAGAGGGCTTGTGCACCTCTGAGCGGGGGCAGCACCTTTTAGGGTAAGATGAAGGCATCTGCAGGACTGCAGAGGGACCCACAGGAATACCTTTTGCAGACAGGTTCAGGTCCTCCCCCTCCCCTTCTGAAGCCTCTCCTTTCTTTTCGAACCACAAAAGTGGGATGATTACTATCACTGAATGTGTTATGCCACTGTAGCACATCAAAATGACAGTGCTGCTTCCCACAGAGGAAAAACAGGGCAGAATAAACTTTGCCCAGTTACTCTGTTTGTGAGTCCAAGCACTGTATAAGGCTTCTTTGCCAGGCCATACAGAAGAGGACTTCTTATTTTACTTTTTCTGTTTTTGCACACAGGCATACACAATAGGGTGATGTTTGTTGTGGCTGGACATTCTTGCTGCAATGCAGTTAATAGCTCGCTCCAGAGAGACCGAGCTTGAAATCTGACCTCAGGAGATTTTTACCTTGGTGTGACAGGGAAGTGGCACCTTGATGGCATCTTTTGACATGTTCATGAGTGGCCTTGTGAGAGAGCAGCAAGGCTTTGGGATCACTTAGACTATGGTGGAATTATTTATTCGCTTGTACGCAAAGAGAGATTCCCCTTACTTAAATCCTGTTCAGACAAGGTAGGTAAGTAGAGAGGAATGAAGAGTGTCTATGGGCCTGGAAACAAGAGGAAGAATAGATAATGGCACCTATGAAAGCTGCCAAACTCTAGCCTAGTGCAAGATCAGGGGAGACGTATGTCAGGACCAGTGAAAAGAGCAATTTGCTGAAGTGGCAATTTAGGGGCAGAAAGATCAGTCCAAGAACTAAATTGAAAATGTACATCAATATCTTGCTGGTCCTTCTATATGTAGCTGAGTAAAAGCACATCACCCGAAAAGGGGAGAGGAAGGACAGTACTTTTGACAAGTTTAGGGTCTACAAAGATTTCTTCAAGACAGACAAATGCCGGGGTACTTTGGGGGACTGTCAGAGCTTCAAAGTCAAGAATCCAGTTGAAAGTTGCCTGTAGGCTTTCCAAGACAAAACCACAGTCCTTGTGGGGATGCACATAGCGGATCACCAAGATGATGGCAATCTGGCAGATCTGCTGGTAGGAAGCAGGGGCGAGTGCCCAGACTGAGCTGTATTCAGACAGGTACCTCGAGTGTCTTAAAATCACCATCGTAGAAAGCAATCAGAAGAGCTTTCCCCTGCTTTGTGAGCCTCCATAAGAGCTAACAGGTCCTCTGATGTGAGGCTCTTGCGATAGGGGATTATCCACACTCTGATCCTTCAGTGTTGTCTGGGAGAGAGTTGTCTCCTCCATTAGATGCAATACTCATGACCCCATTAGGCCATTGGCAGCAGAAGCCGATGTGGATAAGCGCTGTCCCAGACAGGTTACTGGGAGTTCATTTCCTACCACGTCACATTTCCCTGTCTCACACTGTGGTTGTTTTGGTCTCGCTGCCTCGCCGTAGGTGGAGCTCTGCCAGGACGGCTCAGGGAAGTGACACTGCCTTTACCCAGTTCTTATTGTAACAAGAAAGAATAACATCTTCTTTACTCAGCGCTGATGCAGTGGAATACTGCCAAACCCCTGGAAAGCCTCCAAATCAGCACATTTCTCCTTCCCATTAAAAACTAATACAGTACTACCAAAACAGAAAGCAGTGGCGACAAAAACATATTTTTCCCACAATCTGAGATCCCAATTTACATGTAAAATAAACATTGAATACAGATTTAATTCACTTTTTACATTTTCTGACGGTGTATAATACGAATAACGCCTCTTTTAAAGCAAACTAGAAAAAAAGGCAGACTTTCATGCTCTGAATTAAGATCTCAGCTCACAATTTTGGCTTCCTCGGCACACAGCACTAGTTTAGTTTCTAATTTCCTCTCGAGTGACTTAATGGTACTATATTGCTTAATTATAGCAGTTGCAAACTCCATCCTCTATGAAGTATCACTGGGACTCAAACATCTGCAAGATTTTGAAGCAGGAAGATACCACATAAAATACCCATTTTTGTATTATTTTGTGTTTATTAGTCTGTCACACATAGCACAGCTACTAAGCAGACGGAACAAGGCATCATTTAAATAAGAATTAATGGTAAGGAAATACAGAACATTAAGTTACACAAACTCTCTCTTCTCCGAAGACTCAGGCTACAGAAGAGGGCACTTGCCTATAACATGAGGTTTTAAACAGTAAAATACAGCTGGACCAGAGATCCTAAAGGTGGCCCATATCTACCAGATCATCCTAGCCCACTCCTCCCCTGGACAGTAAGCACTGTTCTTAGCTGCTTGTTTACTGCTGTTTTGCTACATCTTCTTTTAGACGTCCCAAGCAGCAATCCCCTCAACACAAAACTGGTTTTGATAAGAACAAATCAGAGATCACTATGAGGAAATAGCATTTGCTTGATCAGAGTCTTCATGATATTTGAAACCTAAAAGCCTGATGAGTAGGATGAAATTTCAAAATGCTTTTATGTAGTTGCTGTTGCTATAGAAACAATTTCCTGGGTACCCATACAACCTGTGCATTTGTCTCACTTGGTCCCTGGCCACCCAGGGAAAGAGGGCCTGTGGGGCTGGGAACAGAGAATGTGGGGGAACTCATCAGAGGTACTGCAAGACCCTATTGTTTCATATTGCCTTCTCTGGAAAAAGTGTTTAAAAACAGACAACTGGGGAGCGCCGGTCAATTACCAATGGAAGACAGGAAAAGAAACATCAAGATCCAGAGAACTAAATTAATCCTGAATCAGCTCCAGTGACTAAAGGAGATCCAAAGGAATTTGTGTTTTGCTGTCTGAAGAGCTTGGTCTGTGTGACCCACCTGCCCAGATGTTTCCTAAAGGCATCGGTTTTTTCAAACTTCATTATGATCTTAAGAGTTTTGTCTGTACTTTCTGAAAGTGATCAAAGAGACAGCAGCTAAAGAAGTCTTCAATTTTCTTGAGTTTTTTCTGACTTTTGGAATAGCTGGATGACAAACTCATGGAAGAACAAGAGAAAGGATGTTGCTAATGGAGAAAAAACTTAGACCAAGGCATTTCCAGAACTTTGTCTCTCCTCACTGTGTGTTTTGTCAAATTATTAAAATGTTAAAACTGAACAGGTAGTGCTTCCTTTTCCCATCATCTTCCCCAGGCACAGTGTTTAAGTGGTCTATTTTGAAAGGTGGCTTTTTTTGTCTAAGCTGTGGGTATGCAAGTGCAGCGAGGTCAATGAGAGGTCAGGCAATGCCAGTCAGCCGGGAGGTCAGGCGATTTCTTTTCTGTTCCCTGGAAAGAAAATACTTACCTCTCAGCAATCACACTTCTTGTGGGAAGGAAGAGGAATCTGAATGGGGAATTAGAATTTATGCATGCAGCTCCTATTAATTGTTAGGTTGGGTTGTGGGTATTAAAATTTGCCAAGGCTTTTTAAAAAGTGCACATTGCCATCAATAGAGCAGCAGCATGATTCTCCCCTTTCAAAATGCAAAAATGTCATAAATAAACACACAAATCCCCTAAAATAGCTGATGACATCTAACCCCAGTTGGTCTTCTGCTTTGCCAAAACTGTCAGCTAGACATAAGGAGCCTGTTGCTGCTGGTGCCTCTGTGTTGGTCTTTTTGCCTCCACTCTTTTCTCCAAAGACTTTCTCTGGAACAGCAAACTGTTAGCATAAGACATATTGAATAACTGTCTTCTGAAAAACAGTTTCAATTCTCTTTCACTCCTTAAGAAAACTCACTATGGTGAAGAACTTACATGCTGCTCTTCGCATTTTTTTAATGAAGACACCTAAATGTTCTCAGCATTCTTCAGAACAGGGCTCCTCCTGGAAGGAATTTAAGATTAATCTCCCTTCACAAGAAAATATGCTTATATATCATTAATGAACTCTTTAATAGAATTTTGCTACCTTCTTGTTGCATGTGTCCTTCAGGCATCTTGGATGTTTTTCCTGGTGGCTTTTAAAGGACAAGGGGAAAGCTTTGGTTTATAAACTTCCGGTTGAATATTGAGAACCACCAGAAGAGTTAAGAAAGATTTTAGGTTGAATCTACTTTTTTCACTAAATAGTGCTATTTCTGTTTGATCTCAGAGCTGAGATTGAATGAATGAAACAAGCTGAACAAGTCCAAAATTTTTAAAGACCTATAAGTCAAATGTCTGCCAACTTCCAGCAGAGTTCTTTCAAGAGTTTTGGAAGTGAGCATGGCATCCTCTTTTTCTTAGATTGTGTGCTTCTTCTGGAGATTGTTCAAAATCATAGTAATTACTTGTTATTGTCACTTTTAATCCTATTTAAGTGAGAGGAAGAGTGTGTTACTTGCCTCTAGGCTTTTTGCAAAAGTAGTCTGACATTTTTATGTGGTCTCTCTTAAAAGTCAAGCAAGTGGCATCCTGTAATATGCCTTGGGATAAGGGAAAGAAAGGGTTATATAAAGCATAGGCATAATGAAATCATAAATGTGAATTTCTAGGTTTTCACACTTTTCTTTCATTCCACTTGATACATAAGGACAAGAATAAATGTCTTCCTCATTTTTTCTAGGGCTCACCTTGGTGGGCTAAAGGAGAACACTTCAGAACAATCAGATTTATCAGCCTTTAATTTAGATGCTGAATAACAGAGATCTTTTCCCCTAGACAATTTTGGGTATGGTAAAGAGATTCTAAGAAAAAAAAGTAATAGCTTTAAATCCTCTAAGTAGAAGTACGTTACCCTAATTTTTTCAGGTTTAGTTTCTGTCAAGTTTCTGACAGAAATACCAGCTTTGCAGTCAGCTGCACACAATCCTGAAAAATCAAGACAGACACGGTTTACCCTTTAGAACAAAAATTTAAGAACCTTTAGCACAACCCACCTTACTAATGGTTTATAGGGATAATATATTTCACATCATAAAAATAAATAAATTTATTGAACCCTCCCCCCTCATTGTTTCATGTTTTCAGGTCAGTTTTTACTCTGTTTCTAGCTCCCGCAATAAATACATATTGAGTGCTCAGTGCACACATTTAGTACTTTTTTCTCCTCTCCCATTCAGTCTCTTGCCACTGACTTTTCTTGGTTTCCAGGTTACATTAAGGCTTTTGGCTTCGTGGCTGTAGGGAGAAATCTCAGCGCAGACATGGAGCTTAGCAAGGGAGGGCTGTGAATAGAGTCAGCCAGAAATACTGACAGCAAGGCTGAGGTGGGCAGCAAGGGACAGAAGAAGCAATTGACTACTGGCAAAGCCGAGGATTAAAAACATATCATTGGGAAACAAAGCCAGCAGAATATGAGATTCTCTGAAATGCTCTCTGACGTAAAATCAGAGCCCCAATAAAGACTGAAATAAAAAAGTTCTGACTTGCTCTGTTTTATGTAAAATTCCCTCTTTACCTTTCAGATGCAGATCAGGTACGGGGTGTTTCCTCTCCTTCTGTTCTTTAAAAGCCAAATTAAATCCATGGTTGTTTTATAGAGAAAATTGTAAGCTAAGGGGGTTTATAAAAAGATCCAGAGAATGAAAGTTTCAGCCTTTAGACAGGGAGCTAACAGGAGTGCTGTATAGGCTCAGCTATTGCAACCTTTCTCCTGCAATAATTTTTACTGACCTCAGCTCCAATTTTATGCTCATTACTCAGGCAAACGGCTCATTGTTTTCACTGGCAGCTATGCCCAAGTAAGAAATTCAAGAGGAAGCTTTGAAACTGCAAAGACATTGTAGAAATTCATAACTATTGGACTGATTTAAAGCAAAAGCTGGAGCAGTGATACTGCAAGGTGTCTGAGAGCTCAGGACAGCAAAGACCTCCATGGCCAGACACCTGTCCAAAGGTCCCCACGGCTGACCTGGATGTCCTGCCTAAAATGCCAGGAGAAGCCTGTGACATTAACAGCTATGTGTTAAATGACTTTGCAACATGAATACAGGCTGTGCACAAGTAAAATCTGCAATAAATGAGTGCTGTGGCATTCCTGAATGTAAAACAGTGCATTGGGGCATAAGTGATTTGCATCTGAGAAGATGTGTCTGGCATAGAAAAGAATGTAGTAAAGGATTGTTCAACAGCTCCACTCGAGTTCAAGAATCCATCAGAGAGGAAAGGGCTGGGGCCAGAGTGTTCTCTGAAGCTGTAACCCCTGGATGAACAATCTTCCCAGCACTCACTGATTTTGCAAGTTTTTAAGGAGCAGCTGTTAGCAGAGATATGTCTCGCTTCCTTAGCTGGCACTTGTCTCAGCTCTTCTGAAGGAAAAAAGAAGCTGCAGGGAGAGAGCTGGAGCTGCAGCAAGGCCAGAAGATACCACTGAGCATCCTCCAGATGTCACTGGCTGCAGGAAAAGGGCCATGTCAGGGGAAAAGCTCAAGTGAAGAATGGGGAACTGGAAAAGCTTTTAAGAGAACATTGAAGTAGGGGAGGGAAGCAGCAATAGGCACCACTCTTTTCATGGATTTTTTGTCTTTATTTTTGAATCAAAAATTCCATCACTGATGAGGCTCGTTGTCTGTCCAGGGACCGCCTCAGTTCATCCACACACTGAACTAAGGGTCATGGAAAACAAGGACACGCCTGGTACAAGGGCATAAACTGGTCCTGAAGCTCAGTTAGGTTAATTTGTGGGGTGGGACTCAGTGCCCCATGGCTGCCCAAAAAGTAGGAACAGCAGAAGTAAAACCAGGACTGGAGCTTGTGGTTGTATATCTTCTCCAACAATGCCACTGTTAGGTGGCAGGATCAGGCTCCTCTTTGTCTGCTTTTAGATCTTTGCATTTGGCAACACAGATTCCCCCTCCTGTCTGGGGCTCCCAAGAACTTCAGGGTAGTGCAGGGGAATACTAGTGGGAAATTGGGGTGACAGAAAACACAGTGCTTTTGAGAAAATTGTCCAGTTCTAGCAGGGAAATGAGACAAAACAGTTGTTTTCTGCAGGAATGTGTCAAGGTTGTAGCATGGCATTTTCCCATGGAGGAGAGCAGTTCCACAGTTCTGAATAGTTGTACCCAGAAGCAAGGAGCAATACCTGCCTCAAGTATCCTGAAACAGCTCCTTCCTTTATCTCCAGCAGCTTTTCAAAAGCAAAGCCAAAACCAGCAGCATTTCACCTACAGATGCTGGTTTAAGGAATTATTTTATAAAAACCTTTAGAAGAGGGGGATCCTTTCCTCTGTACCACAGATCAAAGAATCATAGAATAGTTTGGGAAGTGATCTTTAAAGACCATCAAGTTCAAATTCCCTGCAATGAGCAGGACATGTTCAGCTAGATCAGGGTGCTCAATGCCCCATGCAACCTGGCTTTGAATGTTTCCAGGGATAGGGCACCCACCACCTCTCTGGGCAACCCGTTCCAGTGTTTTACCATCCTCATTGTAAAAATCTTCCTCCTCATATCTAATCTAAGTTGACCTTCTTTTAGTTCCAAACCATTACCCTTCGTTCTACCACAACAGGCTTTGCTAAACACAGACCAGAGGCTTCTCTTGGGTTCATGTGTTCACCTGCAGTGTGCTGGGGGAGGGACCTGACTTCTCGTGCTGTCCAGTGCCAGCTGCACATCCTTTGGGGTAATGCAGAGAAGGGTGTGAGTGGGCTGAGTGATCCAGCCAGCGAGCACCAACCAGTGGGGTGGGATTGGGAATAGGGCACAGGGCAATGCACCTCCTCCATGGGCTGGGAAAGGGGAGACCATTACCACTTCTGTGTGCAGAAGATGAGAAAAAAAGTAGATATCTACAGAGATACCAGCTGCAGGGAGGTACTTCACTTCTGCAGTTGTTGTGGATATCCTACTTTTCCCATTTTTCCCATTGCTTTTAGAAAAAAATCAAAAGATAGGAGTTAAAGGAAAAAGGCCATAAATACTGTCTTTTGTTGAGTGAACTCAGACTTGCTTTTACTCCTATTCCTCTAGTCTTAGCTTACCATCAAGCCCAAAAAGACTACAAGTGCTGCCCACTGCAGCAGATTAAGTGATTTGGGGTTTATCACTGCAAAAAACCTATCAGTTACCAGGCCATATTGCCCTTGGTCGGACAGTGATTTCCTATTTCATCATAAGGCAATTGGGTTTTTTTACTGGTGACTACTGCTATTTACTCCCTAATAATCTGTTTATACGCTGTTAGACAACTGGGAAGAATGTAGAAACCAGCAAAATGTGTAAATGTTTAAGATGGCCAACAACACCGTCTTTACAAAACTCCTACTTAAAAGTTTGCGACGTTTGTTTGTTCTTTCTGTCCTTCCTAGACATCAATTTTCTCCCACAAGCTCTTGATTTCATTTTCTGTAAGCTTTGATGTAGTTTTGCGAGCACCTACCAGTGCTTCTTAGACCTTAGCTTCTTAACTAAAGCCATTTATTGATATAGTACATCTCTCAGTGAAGTAGTACATCAATAAATTAAAGATTAGTTCAGTGTGTCAGCTCTCCCAGAGCATCCTGGGAAGCATTTGCCACTCCGGAAGACCGTGGAGGCCACACAACATCCTCACACGGGCAAGATAATAACTCTGGGAGATTTAAGCTTTTGCTCCACGACATCTCCTCCTGCTAAATATTTTTGAAAGTCACCTTTTAAGCTAACCAATGGATTCTGCTTGCTACTGAACAAACAGGTGGCATTAAGTTTGTATGCTATATAGAGAGGTGTCCAAACCTATTTTCAGCTGTCTCTTACCACATTTTGTTTTTCCTGCTCTCTGATCTGATTTTATGCAGGCTACTCGTAGCGATAAACAGTTTTGTCCTGTATTTATATGCATCATGTTCCCTGTGTGACTCAAGCTCCTACTGCACTCCTGACAAATGTGCCTGCAAACTTTCATTGCACCTAATTGTTTGCAAAGGCATGGACTGAGGTGCATTTCTGCTGAAGAGGATGCCATCAGGCTTATATTAACCATTTATGCGAGCTACTTAAATGTTCTTTATTGCTGTTTTTGCACTAGCACTCCCGCATTCCTTGGTGTTTATTTCAGGATTTTGCACTATTGCCTTGTTAAGTTTTATGCCTTGACCTTGCAGTCAATTCATAAGATTGTATTTCAGACAAGATTTCAAAATGGGAGGCAAAAAAGTAGAGATCAGAGCCAGTATCTGAATTCCTAGACAGATGCTTTAGGTACAAATGTTCTGACAGCAGAGCAATTCTGATTAATTTGTTTTTGGAGATGCAGGGTAGCCTCAATTTCTGCAGATGGAATCTTCCATTTTGGTGCCCCATTGAAGCCTTGGCTTCAGTCCTTCCAGCATGAAAATGTCACCTCACTGTTTGAACACATACCCACTTTTTTTGTGCATCCCTTGATGAAAGTGGACACGGGATGGCAAACTATAAGTGTTTTGGGCACACAAAAACCTTGGTTAGAAGAAAAATGGTGCCCATTGGTTCCCTCTGGTATTTTGAACCAGTTGCTTGAGGAACATGACTTTTTCTCTGTTTTCTGCTTGCTGGTGAGACAATACAGATTTCTTCTGAGGCAGCACTAGGATGGTGGCAACTACCATGAGAGACCAGGGCTTCGCTGTGTTAGGTGTTATTATAAGAGGGTCTTTGTGGTTTGAGGGAGGTCTTCACAAGTTGCTCCCTTCTACTATGCATTATTGGTGCTGAGCTAGTAAGCAGTCACCAAAGTCTCTTGGCTGGGAACAGGAAACATTTGAAACAGAGGAATGAATGATTTGCAGTAGATAGGCCTCGTTAATGAACATTTTGTTGTGCACAGACACCCACGTTAACATACAAATGTGGCCATTTGTATGAAGAGCAGTCCTTCTCCAAACTTTCACAGGAAACAAAATCCTGTTTGCACAAAGTGAGTAACGAATATAAACAGGGACATGAAGAGGGCACTTAGATACCATGGTGATGGGTATAGGATAATGGTACATACATGGCCAGATGGCTTTACACAGCACATTGGAAACGAATGAATGAATGATTCCTGATAAACCCTTCCCGAAAACCCTTCCCAAGTGCCTAGCCCAGGGTATACAAGAGATAACCTGTAACGTCGTCTTAGAAAAAGCTCTGTAGCTATTAAAATATTTTGTGGCAAAATCATTAGCAGAAATACATCACTCAGGATTGGAGCCCTTGGGAGCTGAATGTTCTGGTGAAACTTTGGATTCTAAGGATTGTTATTATTACCCGTATTGCTTGTCAAATGCAACCTGATGATGACCAAAGTGCCTCAGTGGATGGAAGCCCTACATGCCCAAGCACATGGTCTCACAAGGTTTTTGAGTCAGTCACAGTGACTGAGGTTGTTGTACTAATCCTCAGCTACTGCAGACTGCTGGAGTCTTAGGAACCAGTAACAAAGAAGAAATGATTGTATTAATTGCCTACCTGGCATTCAGCAATGGCCAGGTTTTCTCCCATTGCTAATGGACAAAATAGCAGAAAATTACTTAAAAAGAATGAGGCTTCTGCAAATTATGTTTCTGTTATCCCTGCACACAGAAGAGAAATACCTGATGCCATCCTACTTGTCCCAGAAGGTAGTTACTTGTGCACTTAGCTGTGGTGGGATGAGACAAATTCATCTCAGCTCCAGGGGGGAGTTTGCCTCGTGAAATTACCTCAATTTGTAGACAATCTTCATCTGGTTGAGACTTCTCTGAGCCAAATTTCTCAGCTGAAAATGAGTATACTCACATTGAGAGTGTAGTAGATACTTTGGTCTAAGTTTCCAGAGAGATGTTCTTGGTGTGCCCCAGGTGTCATCCCAAGGAATGAGTGAAAACCCCTATGTGTGACCCCAGCAACGTGTGCTGTACATTGCTGTGTAGACAGTAAAGGAATCAGGGAACTGTTAAATCTGCCTCTCAGAGAATTACCCAAATTAGCCCTTAACTAGAGGTGTTTAACTCTGCAATGTTTCCCAAGAAATGTGACAAAGAACAGTACTCGGACCTCTGTTTCAGCAAAGCTGGAGTGCAGGAAAAATGGGTAGCAACAGTTTCATGCAGTGCTGACTCCTCTGCCACTGTGCAACTGTTTGCTGCAGACATCTTGTATGTATCCACACCCCTAATTACATAATTAGGACGTAGACAATTATATGTGAGGCTTTGGAGATTTATCCAAGTAGATACTTCTGCTGTGTAGTTAAACGTGTAGTAGTTACCAGTTACTAGGAACTTTACCCTAAACAGGCCATTGGTGAGCTTTTGTTAAAGCAAAAAGTAAAATGTAAAATGTCAAGCAACCACCTCTGACTGACACTTGGGAAGCTGAGCTGCTGCTGATTAGTATCCCATTTACAATTAAAATCCGGACTCCTTTCCTAATTTTTGTTGACGTGCTGTTGGTCTGTGAACTCCTAGTAGACAACCTGGATTTTTAAATAGTCCTTGCTTTGACTTCCAATTACCATACAATTAACAATTCCAACAATGCTGCCTTTTAATTTCACTGCTTGTATTCATTTTTCTGTGTGCTCCTAATTGCCATGCTGGCATGTCACTTGTAGACTCTGGTTTAGTACATCAGATGTCTGCATTTCTATTTAAGACACAGAAGAAGCTAGTTTATGTATCTATATTGGATCTATTCTTGCTTCTGAACAAAGGAAAGCTTCACGAGCTACTCTTCCCTTTCCTTAGTCGGCTGCATTTACTTGGAAATACCATGCTTTAATGGTAATAAATCATGGAAATACCATGATTTACTCACGGTGGTTTTGGGGCAGAAACATCCTTCTGTGGGAGTCTGTGCCAAAGGCCTCAGGATCCCGAGCTGGGCCCCATAGGCAGAGCTGTGCCTTCACGGGTGAAACTGCTCAGGTATCTCAGTCTGTGGTGTGCAGCTCTTGACTGTCCCCTTCTGCATCTCTGGGAACAAAAGGTTTAAAAACCACGCAAACCCCATTGTCTCTTCCACCAAGAAATGCAACAAGAAGGAAAATGGCCCATTGCAATGGAAGCCAGTAAATTTTTCAGGACTTTCAGGCTCTTAGAAGATTCTGGCCCTTCATGTTTGACACTGTTTTAATAGCCTCAAGACTTTGAAAACAGATGGGGTCGCAGGAAAGCCAAGGGGACATGGAGCTGAGTCGGAAGGAGCAATGTCTCATGGAGACCTGCGCTGTCTCTGGTGCTGCCCAGCAGCACCCCGTCTCTGCAAGGGAGATCTCACAAACCATGTGAGATATGGTTTGGGAACAGACGTCTGGTAAAAAAAAAACCGGGACAGGACCCTGGAAAATGTTACTATGTTGCTTCTTCATTTTAAGAAAAGAATGATGTTAAATTGTTGTCTATCACCACCCAGCTTTGCACTAAATGATCCAAGGGATCCCTTCAGCCCCGTGTTTCCATGAGCTGCAAGAACAGTCAAAATCCACTGTGGAGAGTGTTCCACTTATGATTCATTTGGGTTTCTTTATTGCTGTATTTTCCCAGGCTGATGCTACGTTACTTTTTTCCCCAATGCTGTTCTTGCTTCATACGAATACTCAGAGCTTTAAAGAAGAGAAGTATTACCTATTAGTGTGCTCAAGAAAGGTATTTAGCAATCCTAGGTGCTTAAACTGGTAATTTGACTGGTATTTAATGGGTGGATGCTTAGACTGGTAATGCTTGTTTATTTTACAAGATTTCTCCAGTAAACCTACCCTTCTTGCTGCTGCTAATCCCTAGCAGAAGGGATATGGGAAGATTACAAAAACTGCCAATAATTTTCAGGACCAAAATTCAGTCTCCTGGTACCTCCCTGATCTCTTCATTGCTTTGTTCCAGCAAAAGGCCCTTGGTAGCCAGAAGGACAGTGATTCCTGAAAGGAATTTCAAAAAGTGCATAAAGTTGATATCTGCTTAGAAGTAATACAAAACAGGAGCATCTGCCAGAGACAGGAGCATGTTGCAGGCTTAGTAAAACAGCAGGGGAACCTGCTGTTGACCAGATTTGTCCATATCAGTGCAGGTGTCTCTGCAGTCAATAAGAATTACTATTTACACTTGTTTTCAGAGATTTGGAGACATGGGGATAATATAGATAGCCTGTAAGTCATAAAGAGCAAGTAGATACGACACATGTTCCCATTAACGTATAGTGTTACTCCTTGGAGTTTGTGATTTTGAGACATTACGAAGTATGGTATGAAATACAGATGGCTCTGAATCTTGACTGTATTTGTTTAATTATAGCAGAATATACTCTGAGATAGATTCTTATCCTGTTTTCAAGATGAGAAAAAGGATGAACAAAGTTATATATAAACTGAATGTGTCCAGAATTACCGGGACGTGGCAGCTGGATGTAAATGGGATTTACTGTTTATCTTCAGAAAAAAACCCAAAGTGAATGTTTATGCATAAGCAATAATTTTTCTTCGACAAACTGTGTTCTGATCAGTCAATAGATGCGCAGCCATTTTTCTGTTGGCGTAAATGAGTCTCCCTCCATGCATGTCGGCACCACAGAGGCAGATGCAAGGCTCCCAGATGTGTCTGCCTGGCTACTCTGGCCCTGAAGGCAGAAACCAGAGCAAGGTTTGGGGATGTAATAAGAGGAAACACCTCAAAGAGGAACTTATCGATCTTGCTACTACTTGGAACCCAGAGAAGTCAGGCAACAGCTACAGGGTCTAGGAGTGGCTATTTTGCTTTTTTTTTCCTTTCCCTCTTGCCAGCAGTAGCTTCACCCCATATGTCCTCACCATCCCAGCTTTGCTGGCCTCTGACACAGGCAAAGTAGCAGTCATGGCCAAACAGCCCAGAAGTGGAAATATAAGAGCATCTGCACACATCTGCCCCCTACTGTGCTGCGGTAAAAAAACCACCAAAAAACCACCAAAAAGACATCATAAGATGTGTCCGGTTTCTGTGAAAAAATAGGTCTTATTGACTATTTTCCTTTTGGCTCTATTCTCAAGTATAAAATAGGATCACTTCTACTAAATAGCACCCTTTGTGGCAGACTGGCTGCATTTCTGTTCTCCAACATAAATTGTTAATTTTCTTCAAAATATCAGGTGGGAGCAAGATAAAACCTTCCTTCTGGGAAGATGTATAATCTGTAATTCTTCCATGGTTTCTTACTCTGTGGGTTAAATCCCATCCTATCAGTGAGCCCACACAGAATAAAACCACTGAGTAGGCTACATAGCTGGCTTTTGCCCTGGCAGTACAGAAGTTACCTTAACATGTGTGGTACAAGTGGCAAGAAACAGCCTTTGGTTTGGGACTCTCACTGGTTGGTCACCACAAGATCTGTCACCTAACGGGGGGCCTTGATCCCCTGGTGCCCCCTCCATTCCTCCTAGCTCAGGGAAGTTGGAAAGGGGAAAATGGGAAAAAGGGGCAGTCCAACCTTAACAGTTTGTTTTCCAAGATCAGGGTGGCAAGACAGAGGCCGAAAGAAGAAAAGCAGGACAAGGAAAGGTGAGTCTCGCATGAATGGACCAAAGCAGAAATGGGTCTGGATGGGTTTATGAACATGAAGATTTTTACACTTAAGTCGCCTTCTGACTTGGGAAATGGCTTTAAAAAATAAATAATGTAGAGCCTGTGAGCATGTGTCTGTGTGGAAGAAGGCAAAGGGTCAAGAGAGAAGCCTGAAGTACTTTGTTCATTTGGATATTTACTGCTTCAAAATGCTGGAAAGGGACGATATCTTTCATACTTAATTTTTTCTGAAGTACAAAGCAAATCCTCTCTGTATTAAACAGCGAAGAGCATTCTTGAGAGTAAGGACCCTTAAAGACTCTTGTGTTTTGTTTTGTTTTTTTCCTTCTGGGCAATGAATGACTAGTCCCTTGACACCACTAACTGTTTATGTAGAAAAGCTAATTTCGCTTCTGCCAATAAAGTTCTCTTGCCAGTCTGAGTTTCTCATTAAAATTAATATTCTTATTGTATGTCCCTGTCCTTTCCTTTCCTGAGAAAGAAGCTAATAATCTTTCATTCAGGGCCAAATTCCCACTTCTTCCCCATCCCAAAGCAGAGCAGGGGGAGAAGGCAATTGCATACGGAAAGGCACATTGGCAGGAACACAGTTCTTCGGAGATGTGCCTCATTTCATGGTTAGGAGAAGTATTTCAGTGGCTGTAGGAGACCTTAGTTCACTTCTCTACTGGAAAAAGCTGCAAGCTTGTACCTCATGGGAGAATACCATAACTAACAGTCCAGGGACTGCGGGGGATTGTTCCCAATTTGTCGCCAGCGAAGCAGCTCAATTTTGTAAGAGAGAATTAAGTAGCCAGGGAGAGCAAGTATGGAGGCAAGGCAGGGGGATTAGGGCACTCACTTGGGATGTTTCAGTTCCTGCTCTACTTAATATAAAAACTTCACGGGGTCTTTAGATGAGAAGAGGTGTTACTTCCCCCACTCGCTCTGCCTGGTATGATGCTGGAGCTGTTAAGGGAGTACTTGCTGGAGCATTCATCAGAGATGGGGAGGATAAGGTGTTTTGAGGAGCCTGTTGGCACTTTTTGTGAAATAGGTGGGACTGTTTCAGCATCCCAACTGTGTGATGATCACCCATGCATGGGGACGCGTCAAGCAGAAAGGGGAAAGCTGGGAACCAGACAGATTTCAGCTTAGGAGGCCTGAAGGAGAAATTAGAACCCTCTATGGCTCTAGCCTAGGAGGTCTGTGTGTCCAAGCAACCATGCATGCCTGCAGCTTAAGCCTACCTGCATAGGTAAACCTGGAAGTCTCCTTCAGCCACCGTGGGAGATTGTTCTGCCCTTACACACAGAAATAACATTACTGCCGTGTTGTCCTCATGCCTGAGGGAAAATTCCCCTTTCCTAAGCAGGCTAGTTCACACTGGGGTTTTCTCTCTGTGCTGTTCAAGCTAAAAGGCCTGCTCAGGGACAATAGGATGGATAAAAGCATGGCTAGAACAAATCATCCCATCAGGTGAAACTATAATAAATATGAGCTTCAGCTTCCTTTCCTCTTTTACATCTTTTTGCTGCCTTTTGGGCTTGATTTTTGAGAAGAAGGGGAACAAAAGGGTGTTTTAGTCAGTTTAGTGAGTATCTTAGAAGTATGCTTGGAAGTAAGATCCAGTCTTTCAAAAATTGTCTAGGAAAGCAATTCCTCACAACACTGAGAACATCACTAATGCTAAATGTTCCTTTAATTCTAATTTTGAGACACTTGCCAATCTTGTAAATTAAAGATTTATTGCCTGAGAGTACTCAGATCACAACCTAACACACGTTTAGCTGCTTTGTTCCATCCTGTTTGGAGTCATTCCAGAGGCTAAGCCCCTGTATTAGAAACATCACCAATGCAAAGATTGAATGATCGATCAAAGCAATGCAGATTATGAATTCTCCTATGCAGTCTTCCATAAAAGGGACCTAGAGAAGCAGCTATGGTTTTTTCTGTTTATTTTTGGCAGACAGATTTATGTCAAAGATTCCCTGAGACAGTTTTGTAACAACCTGTGTCCTTTATTTAAGGAGGTATATTTTACTAGGGCAAATATTTTTCAAGTGAATGAGAAAACGACATAACTAAGACAAGACACAGAAATGAAATGTTCTGCACAATTCGTCAGGATAGATCAAAGATAGCAAAGGGAAAAGGTATTTCTAACTTCAGAAACTCCAGAATAAATAGACTGTTACCGATGCAAACTCCCTCAAGAAAACAAATAGGATGCACTTTTGCTCTGTTTTGAAATTAATTCTAAGTCCAAGGAATGGAATACATAATGTGTGTAATAATTTCAGTGTGAATCCCAGGGATATTAAGCATTAAATCTGGGCTGAGATCTCGCATTATAAAAATTATTGAGAGCATGTCATTAACATACATCACTCAGCTACTTACTGTATTTGAAGAGCCTAGGTTTATACAAATACATCAGAGTAATACTTTGCATTCCAGGGCGTGACCAAATAATCAAATTACAAAGAATGAAGTGGTTAGGGCTTGAGATAGCATGGTAAACACTACAGCTCAAAGGATCCTCTGTTGTGGATCAAACCTTGCTCTCCACAGACTATCTGCAAAATAAAGGAATAAATAGGTGAGACCTCAGGGATGTCTTTTTCAGACTCTGTAGATATCATCCAAGACTTTACAAAAAGATCAAACCCGGCAGTCCATCAGGAAAGAAAACAAGCCACATCAGGTGCTGCTCCACTTGTCCAATTTGCCTCTCAGCCACTCAGTTTGAACTGTGGCTGATTATTGATCATAATGTTTTCCTCCTCACAAACTTGTCTCTCCTTATCAGTAAAGAATATCCACCCTGTTGTCCTCCCTCACTTCTTATGTTTCTGGGAGCTTTTCCTACTCAAATGTATGTTGTTATCTAGATACTGCAACTAGGAAAAAAAGAAGTGTGTTTAAATCTCGATCAACCTTCTGAGAACCAAACTTTTCATTAACTCATGGAAGAATTTTGTAAGGAACATGGCAGAAGATTTTTTTGAGCCCGGATCTTTGTATTCAAGTTCTCTGCTAGAAAACATGGATCTGTTCTCACTGATCCTCTTTTCTGTATTGCATCTCATCATGAAGGAGGGAAGCTTTGTGACTCCTTTAGATGTGAGCAAGTAGCCAAATTTCTATAGAATTCCAGCTAGGAGGGGAAATTGGTGATGCAGATGGTGTATTTGATAAAATTCTGTTTTTTCACATACATGTAGCATATTTAAATAAATGTACCAAATCCTGATTTCTTGACATGAGAAGAATCCAGAGACAGGCAATTTCCTTGCTTGAAGATTCTTTGCAACTCCTTGTGAAAAATAAAAGCATAAAATAAAATAAAAGTCTACTTGTTTTTACCCCTGCCCCCATGTTTCTCAAAAAAACCACCAAGAAAAGCGTCTTTTCTGTGTCACGATTTTTCTATTGCAGGTGAAAACACATATTTATTGACCTCTTAAAGTTATCTTAAAGGCTGATAGCTAGACACAGTAGTCTGAAAGAGATCACTGACCTACATCCTTTCTCTCAACTCAGATCACCGAAATGGTGCTACCTAATTTTACTCAAAGTCATCATAAAGTTTTCCCACATTTTGACAAAACAAAACTACAGAAAGGTTAAGCTTTCCTACATTCATAAATTTGTTTCAGCTAGCCTGCAGCTTCAAAAGGAACTTCCAAAGATCGTATTTGGAATACAACTTCCCCATTGTTACTAGGTATGATTAACTAATGTATTAGTTCATCTATTACCTCAGTTACTCACATTTCTTGTTCAAATTACAGAGGTCCCAGTTTCAGAATCTGTTTTCCCAGTTTTGGATGCCTTCATATTCCCCAGATATTCTCTCCATTTGAAATCAATTAGGAGGTTCTGTTTTGAATCTCCCAAATCCCTAGCCTTTTTGGCTTGTCTGGTCTAATAAATGTAAGGTTTGAGGCAATGTCTACAATTCCTTCACATTTCATCAATTCTATTACACTTTCAAACCCCGAAATTCCCATTATTGTTGTTAACCGTCCAGCTTGAAATGAAAATGGCGTGCTGCTCTTTTCACACAACCATGAGTTTTGCTGGTTCAGTTTGATGTCCGTCCATTCCCTGAGCTGAAAGAGAAGTTCTCAATGAAGCAATGGTGGTCTGCCCAGGTGTTGTGGTTCAGGAATGATATTCTCCAATTTAGTGTTCCCACTGACACAATCCAAACTATGTGCCATTCGCTCACTCCCCCCTTCCCTATCCCTCCCCTGCATTGGGGTGGAGAGGAGAACTGGAAGCACAAATGGTAAAAATCATGGGTTGAGATAAGAACAATTTACTGGAAACAGTGATGAGATAAGGAAATGAACAGTAACAGCAACAATATTATAGCAGGGTGTACAAAAGGCAAACAATTCACATGCGATTGCTCACCGTTGTACTACAAGGAAAGCCCTGACAATACCCGACCACTTCACCATTGACTGGAAAATCCTCCCTACTCCCGCCCCTGGAAATGATGTGAGGTGGCGTAGAACAACCTCCAGGTCCTGGCCATACCTCGTTTCACAGGCCCAGTTTTCAAAGGAACTTCATAGTATTCTCAGTTTCATTTTACTGGGCCAAAATTTTCATTTTATTATTTTTCAATAACATCATGAGGCACACTTGTATTCTCTTTCCTTGTTACAGAACTGCACTTAGAAAATTTGTAGTGAGTGTCTTTCATCCCTGTCACCAGAAATTGCTTCTTCCTCTGGTCTACAAGTGCAAGAAGAGAATCACAATTTCCATGGTAAACTTCAGAAATCCCTTCGAGTGTCTTTGGCTGCCATTCCCTGACCTTAGTTGGCCCAAGTCCAGTTGAGCTTCTTTGAATTGATCCCTCTCCAGTTTATCCTTGAAAGCCCTCACTGTCATCTGCACATGCCAGGAAGTCAAGTGTCTGCAGATTCTCTTGCAGTTCCTATAGGATTTTCTCTTTCCTTTTTCTTTTTCTTCTGACTTTTAGTTGGACCTGGATCAGTTCAGATCTGTGGACGATTTTAATCAAGAAGCAAAGGTTTGCCTGAAGTCTGTTTTTGGGAAATCAGAGCAGTGCCACTCTCTGGGCACGGTTATTCAGGCTTGCTGCTAGAACTCCATCTTCCACTCCGTATTCATCAGCTTTCATTCAGTCTGTAATGTTATTAAAGTAAATCTCAAACAGAGTTTTTCATAAAATATATTAGGTATTTGCATTATCTGACCTCAGAAAGTCTAGCCTCTCTGATGGGACCCTTTGACTTTGGCAACCAAGTAGATGAACTGCAGTAAATGCTTTTGCCTAAGCCCTCTGACTGGCCCAACTGAACGTCCAGATGGCTGGCTACCATGGTGGGTCTGTGACCAGATATTTCTTCCTGGAGCTGAAATTCAGCCAGGCAATCTTTGTTCCTCTTCATCCCTGCTAGTGGCTTCATAGCTGGTGACTCCCTGCATAGAAGCACCTATGAAAATGTCGTCGCCTTTTACCTTTTTGTCCTTACCAATTTAGACTGGAAGTCTTATGGCTGGCCTTCTCAATTTGTTAGGACATTCTGTAGTCATTACTCCAACAGAAAGTTCACCTTTGCCTGTAAATAACTTCAGCCATTTCTGGGAAACCTCCAGATACTGCTGTAATTCCTTTTGTAAAGTTTCCAACTCTTGTTTTTAGTGCCTTCTGGTCTTGCTTTAATTCTTTTTGGCTAGTTTTGTCTTCTGAGAGCAGATTTGTTATTGGTTCAAGAAGAATACGAGCTCATAATTTCTCTGTTTGAATGGTGTCCCGGTGTTGACACCAGGCTTTTATCTTGTGACCTGACCAGGTTATTCCAATTACAATGAGAAGTTGATGAGGGAGATACTTCAGATACAATTTTGATAATTTATCAGAATGTACAAAGTTCTGCTTTTTTAGGGGAAGTGTTAATCATGCACAGATTTCTTGCCCACAGCCCTTTCTGCTAGAAACCTGTCCAAAAAAAAATCTCACTATTATCCTTCCCTTGGGGCCTGTGGGAAGGTTGCAGATCTGCATACCAGAGGTAGAAACACCTTAAGGAGACACTTGCTCCAGTCACAGACAGAGGTTAGTATGCCTAGCCAAAGAGTCACAGACAGGAAAAAAGCGTAATGTTCTGAAACCAGTGACAAACAGAAAAAGGTCTAAATAGTGTAGAGTAGAGAACTGTGTGATGGGGTTAGCAGTGAAATGCATTCTGCTTTTCATGACTGTTATAAGATCATCCCCAAATGTGAGACTATTTTGGGCCCCCTCACACAACAGCAGCCAGGAGAGAGGCTCATTCCCTACGACAGGCACAGCAACACTGAGAAACTGGGCATTAGATCTGTTCAGATGGCTGCATCCTCTTTCTCCTTGTACACCATCTCTTCTGCACAGCTCCATCTCAGTAAATCCTCTCTGTCTCTAACACTCCTAAGTTTTGTATGTCCTATATTCAAATGGAGACATGCACTAACCTCCTTTTACAGATATCTTAAATGAAGGACAACACTGAAATTTAAGCTTAGTACTTATCACCACATAGACAGAGCGTTTCATCAGCTAGCTGGCAAAATATCTGACAACTGTTGAAAGAATTGAGGAGTCAAGATTGTTGGCCAAAAGGGCTTATGAGTTAACAGATCAAAACAAATTACAATCAATGCTGAGAAGAAAAAGGGCTTGGGAACACAAGTGGTGAGAATCTCAGGATAGCACTCCCATGGGTTTTAAGGCAAGACCTGGAGGAAGGAGATAGGAAAAGCTAGCTCAAATGGCATGAAAGAAGGCAGAGAGCAGAGTGAAAGAAGGGGTCACAGGGAGCACTCTGAGCAGCAGAGTCAGAGAAATATGGGATCAATGAGAGAAACAGGATGAAAGGATTGCAAAGATGAGATTGTGAATGTTCCTCTAACAAACAACAAAGATAGATGATGTTGATACAACACTTCCTTCTGATTCCTAAATACAGTTAAGGATTAATGCCTATTCTGTACCAGGACAACTGCTGATAAAGAGCACTGGTTATTATACATGTTGTTAACTTTCTCACCCTTGGGAGAGGACAATTGAAAGGGCAGTATAGGTAAGGCACACAGAGGACTTTACAGGACTGTGCTGAGAAGTGAATTCTTAGAGCAGAATTTCCCTACAGGAGATGATCACTGTCCCAGCCAATGACATAATTCCAGTTTGAATGCATCTGCTGGCCTCAGACATAGCAGTTTGCTACAAGGAGAGACAACATCTTAATTTAACAGACCTACAACGATGCAGAGGGGGTTTTTTGGTTTTGCTCAAAACACACATCTTGAGTTCCAACTAAGAAAAGACTAAAAAGCTGTGAAAGATTCTTCCAGGTGAAGATCAGGTGGTTTATATGATTAAATACAAGAGAGAAAAAAGCAGTGTCCGGAGCAGTAGTTGGACTCAATGCAAAAAGAAGGAAAGGTGAGGAAAATAGAAAAGGTCATTTGGATTAATGAAATCCAAGGTCAGAAGAAACAGTTGTGATACACTCTGGTGATCATCCTCTTGACCAAACCACAGGATTGCACACACAGATCCCTGGACAGCATGTTTCTGAGGCCGTGCCAAGTATCTGGAAAGACGACTTCCCCTCTTAACTCTTCTGATGTATTCATGGCACTGCTGGGGACACATGCAGCCCCCATAGCCCCAGTGAGACATCAGACATGTATCCCCAACAGCCAAGCTGCTCTTTCTTCTAATGCCTCACTTCTTTTTCTGTCCTGTGCACTGCACAGTCTTCTCCACTTCCCACAAGCCTCAGAGACAGCTTTTGTTTCTTGCCCTCATCACACTGTACGTTTTTATAAGTTCCAGCATTTCCTTGCAGTCTCACACAAGCCCCTTCTTTTCCTCGCCTGTCCTAGTTTCTGAATCCCTCCCCAAGGGCAGAATTTGGGGCACATGACTGTGGATCATCCAGCAATACCAGTGCCTTTGACTTGTGTTTCTTCCAGATGTACCTACTTTGTCATCAGTAGACTGTTTCCATGGCGTTTTTTATGACTAACCAGGTCCAGCTACTAGCTAATGTGGCGGTTTCTTCACCCACCAACCTGTGGCCGGCACCCATCAGTCGTGCCCTGACCATCACCTTGGCCGACAAATCAAGATCAGAGGGTGCGTCCATAGGCAGGGACACGGAGTGAAGGCACCACCCAAGTTTCCTGAACCCTCCAGGATCTTCTGTTTTATAGGACTGATGATTAGTAGATGAGAAAAGCCCTCCCCCTTGGTGATGGTTCATTGGTTTTAACTTTGTGAACGCTCCCCTTTGATTGTACCCTATTGGTTCCGAACCCTGGATCCTCCCCTTTTGTTGCTCCCTGAAAAAGTCCTGGGCAACTCTCAGAGCCTTGGAGCTCTTTCCTTTTTCATCCTGTCAGCAAAATTGTTCCTGTTTCACCCAGAGCTCTCCTTCTCTCTTGCCTCTTTGTCTCAGGGGATCTTGGCAGCTGGCTTGCTAGCACCCTCACAGCAGGCTATCCTCAGCTTGGGGCGGCTCTGCCAATAGGCACCGCTCGGTCCGGGGAATCCTACCTCCGACCGCTTGACTTCAAGCCAAGTCATCGAGCTGTCCGTGAGGCGGTCAAGTGGTCAAGCTAAGTGTCTGGATGCAACTCTGACCACATCTTCGTGGAGTTCCTCATATCACTATGAGATTAACATAGTATTTTAGTTTTATTTTTTCTGCTAAACTTTTTACAGTTTCAAAGGAGGCTGGATTGCTGTTCAACAGGCTATGAAAACCATCCTCCTTTCTTCTTGCAGGGGCCATACCACTCCCCACTGTGAATGACTTCCCAAGCTTTCTGTCATCTTGCATTACAGATATAAGGGAAGGCACTGTCCACACCTGAGAATGCTGCAGTTTCTATTAGACACAAACACTGGATGAAGGCTGATGCAGAAAGGTCTTGGGGGACCATGGGTAAAAGGTGCTGGGGAAGATGTGATATAAGAAAGGATATAAGTAAGGAGTAAGATGCAAGACAATTTTTTTGGCAATACAAGTTGATGGGGTAGAAAGGGTACATGTATGTCCAAGAATAGAGAGATGACATCTATGAACTTTATACACCATAAGAAAAGTAGGTGAATAGTCTGAAAGGTTTAGTGATGTGGGCAACGAAGTGGCTGCAGGATTGGCTGCCTCTTTGGAAATGAATCAGCAGTGAGGAAGAAAACAGAGGTAAGGCTCATAATAGTGCATGAAAGGATGAAAAGGAAAAAAACTGGAAACTAGAAAAAAAGAGCAATGTGTGTGTATGCAGAGGGGATTTAGCAAATTTCTTTTGTTAGGTAGTTTATTAGCAGGGTATCAGAAAATTATGCAGACATAAAGTTACTTACACAAGAACATTTACAATATAAATGCAATTTTCAGCTCTGGGTTTCATTATCTAGTGGGTATTAGCTCAAGTATTCTGAGATGGATTTTAATTCTGTCTCGCATGTACAAGTAAATGACAATTTGCAGTGTTTGGTGCAACGGAATATATGCTATTCAGATGCCTGTATAAATTTAAGTTTTATTGGCAACCATAGCATAAACAAGGAGCCCTACCTGTTATCTCTTCATAGAGGATTCTTGTTGTGTTCAATCTAAGTGTTGCAAAAAATATAAAGTCATTACAGCTTCTGGATATTTTTCTACACTTTGGGGTTTTCATCAAGATTCAGAACCATTTTCAGAGAGTGCATGCCCTACGACCCTCTCTGTCACTTACAGAATGCTGCAAATTGACTCTATCACTTTACCCGCTGCTGTAAATTGGCTCTGAGCACACATAATGTGTCAGGTTTGCCTACTCACTTTCAGTTTTCACCCACCTCTACTGGGCATATCTAGGAGTAATGGGATGAAATTGAGCAAAGGAAAATTTAGACTGAATATCAGGAAAATTTTCCTAACTGTGAGATCTATTAGAATGTGGAATAGTCCCCCAGGAAAAGTGATGGAAACCCCGTTGCTAGAATCATTAAAAATAGACTGGAAAAAAACCACAGTAAAAATACAGTAGAAAATAATCTGCATTGTCAGGGGATGGCCAAGATGATTCCCTAGGTTCTCTCAGGCTCTAATTTCTAGGATTTTAGGAGCTGAGCTCCATCAGTATTAAATTCCCTGAATGCCCCAGATCATCTAATTGAAACAATAGAAAGTTTGCTCACAGGCATGCCAGGGAGAGTGCTCAGTAATGATCAGGCTGCATTACTGCTGAGAGTGTATCACTTGATCTGCACTGTACAAAGAAACAAGGAAGGAGACAATTTTTATCACAATTTACCCCTTGCTAAAGCTGTTCTTGTAAGTCAAATATGCTGCCTTGATTCAGCATTGCTGATGTTATAGAAAGTGATCCTAGAAGCAGGTAATAATGAGTCCAGAGCACAGTTTGTCATGGTGGAGTTTTGTATCAAAAGCTAACCACACATGTTCAGAATCAAAATTTCCCTCTGCAACACACGCACTTTCTACCATAGCTCTGTGCTCCTTCCACAGCACACACATGCCATGCACTGCCATTTCATTTGTCTATGGAAGACTTGCCTGTATATTGAAGGATAAAAGATTACCTCCACAGGGAAAAGACACTGATTCTGAGTTTCTAAAGTGAGCTCGCTAATAAAATTTCCCCATTCTCATTGCTCTTAATATTTCACAATCAATGTTGAAATCTCAGATAATGAAAAAATTAAAAACAAATTGCCAAAGCAATACTAGGTAGCCATACCTGAAGCCAGCACTACTTTCTTACATCCAGAAACATCAGTCACATCCCTCCTTGCTGTGAGAAGGACACCATGAAAGAGGGAGAGAAAAATGAGTCGTCAAGCTAACCACGGAGGAGAACAGACTATCTTACAGCTGGCTGAAGAAGCCACAAGTTCAGAAAATCCTTTTATTATTTTTTTTGTGCGGATTGCTATGGTGATTTTCTTCTCACTTCTTGCAAAACTCTCACATCCCTGATGACATGCCTGTTAGATGTGGGTGCTTTTCTGAGGCCAAACATGAAGACCCAGAAGGTGAGTGAGGTGGAGCACCATTCATGTTCTTTTAGCACAGGATTCTCCTCTGTTCCTGTGGACGTCCTGGAAAAGCATACTGGAAAGACCCTTCGCCTTATCACACAGCAGGGTGTCTGCTGGGAAGTTATGTACCATAATAGATTTGTAACTTTCACTTCCAGGGATGGCCAAGAAAAGTGCATTGGGGAAACTGAAAATAACTAAAGCAACTGCCTTAGTTCATGGCAACCAATTCCCAGAGTTCCCTTCTCAGCTTTTAAAAGCAGCAAAACTTTATGGCTCAGACTTTCAGCCCTGCTCTGGATGCTATGTCTCTGCAGAGGTGGGTGGAGGGGAAAGGGCTGCAGCCATCTAGAGGGTCTTCAAGGGCTGCTTGTGGCCAGGACACCTCTGCTCAGCTGCATGCTTTGGTTTGGCAGCACTCTTGGAGAGAGGGGCACTTGGGATGCCTTGGAGGAGAAGCCAGATAGCAGCTCCCCATCCCCTTGCGTGGCTGTGACGTGTTGCAGACTCAGCACTGCAGGGACAGGAGCCCAGCAGGCATGGGCAGCCCCACGGCCAGCGTGGGACCCTGGACTGCAAAGTTCAGGCTCTCCTCAGCTCCCACAGACCTCCCCTGGCCATCCCCCAGCTCCTCAGCCAGCTGCATTCCCTAAATTGAGGCAGCCATTTCTCCATGTCACCTTGCAAAGTCTGCAGGTTACAGTCCTCAGCAGCAAAGCTCCAGGGTCCCTCTCCTCCTTCGGGGCAATGTGCTCGTGTGCACGTCATGCAACGTGTGAACGTGCCCACTGCTTGAATAGGAACAGCAATAATGTCCTCCTCCTCTCCTTTTGAGGACTGGGAGGGTCTGATGAGAGCCTGGAGGTACCAGGACTGCCTTGTAATTTCTGACTGCCTATCCCTAGCTGATTCAGGTCATTAGAGCTATTTTGCAACATTCTCTTAATAACCTTGCAGACGCTCTCCCCCAACGCTAAAATCATACACAGAAGGCCAAGATTTAGGGAGATGAAGACAATGCTGATAATGAGTCCCTGATTGATTAAAAGTAAATACATTTTTATTCAGAGAAAAGGGCATTTGTTACCACAAACATTTCACCTTCAGCACAAATAGGAGTTGCGCTTACATTTACTAAGGGATTATAGCAGCACTACAACTAATTACTTCCCAGCAGCTATTGGCCTCAGGTTAGATGTAAGCTACTTCTGGCAATCTGTGGTGTGGGTTCATGTAAAAGGGGGCCCGTATTTTCATTGTCTTGGTAGAAAACAGTGCAACAGCGAGGCGTGAGTGAATATACTATGCATAATGCAATACAAAATAAGAGCTTATTACAAGGAGAGGACTCAAGGAGATCAAACAACATTAGTCCATCCCACCATTTTATGTTATGAGGGAGATATTAATTATTCCGTTTGCATTTTGTAGATGGCCTCAAGTTGTACAATTATCACATAGGAAGGTGCACATTACTTGCTGGAGACAGATTTCAGATTCAAACTCCTTGATTACCTTCACTTGCGTGAAATCAGTTGTATATTCCTAATGTGACCAATGCAAATTGTAGTATGTTTTTGATCAGTAAAATGTTATTTGTCCCTAAGTTATTTACCAGATTTTTGGCGTGAGATTTCTGGTTGATTTTCTGGAATCACAACACAGTCACATCTTTGCTATTCTCACATGAATCTCTGAACTCTCTACCCTTCCACCTAATATTTTTTGCTAAGTTGCTGGCAAGTGATGAGGTTACTTTAAAAATGCGTAATAGGATTCAAAGAAGGAGGTTCTTCCAGGTCCAGGCAATGAACTGCTCTGAAATTATTGAGTTATTCATAACTTTGAGCAGTTACAAATTACTGCTATTAACCGAATCCTGTAATTACAGCAAGTAGCTAGGTTTTCTAGCATAATTTATGATATAGATAGCTTTTAGTGCATGTCTTAGAGAGTTAAAACTCAGGGCATGCAGAGAAATGGCTTTTGCAGTACTGTGAAAATATGTGTTGTTTTCCAAACCGGGATGTGATTTAGATCATATTGAAACAAAACATTCACTTTGGGGGACAAATCCTTACTCGGATTAAAATAGTTAAAGAATGGTGTCTTCCAGCCTAAGTGAATGCTCTCACCAGATGGACTGATTTTCACCATGACATGAGGAAAATCCTCCTAGAAGGCCTCTCACTGGAAAGTTTATTTAGACAATTGGTCTGTAGCATCAAGAAATTGCTGACTGACACTAGTTAATCCATTTGAGATAAACCCTGGAGTGACTGGTCTCAGGGACTGTGTTACGGAGCAAGCAGAGACCTCAGCGCAAGCATCCAATAGCCCTGTGTTGTCACCCAGCAGAAACACACCACCACAGACTGGCCACTTCTCACACCTACACAGCAGGTGCTGGCACCATTGGGTCCCCTTCTGGCTTGAGCACAGAAAAATAAAAAGCACTTTAATTGCAGAAACAAACAGATATTCAAGCTGTTGTGTTTATTACTCCTAATTTCTGGAAGTCAGTGCATAAAGTATTGCAAAGTGCCCTCCGTGGCTGGGTGTAACAGCTGGGTATGAAGTTGGTGTTCATTTTTGCACTTCCTAGCTGCAGCAATGGCAACTCCAGCCTCTCTTTGCTAGTTAACAACAGCATGAGGAGGAGGTCTTCTGGAGGCTATTGAAACCTGAGGTTTTCCTGCACTTGTATTATCTTTCATATAGTCAGTAAAATGCAAATAGCCCCACGTTCAGTCCAAGCAGGATGAAACAATGATTTATATTTCCTATCACATATTTTTGATCTTTCTGTTGTAATAATAACACTGAGTTTGTTTAATAGTAAAGATTGACGTATGTCTTTTTCTGAAAGCAATATGATAGAAATGGTACCTTTTTACTCAGCAGATCTGCTCTTGTGCATTGTGGACCATTGCTGCCTGTGTTCAGAACTAAAAAGTTTATTGTTTTTAGCCCTGCAAAACCAACCCTCTTCAGGACAAGTGAGCTGGTTCCTCTTTACTGTATCCTTAATAAAACTCTGTACTCCTTATCAGTTAATCAGCCAGTCAGTGAACACACTGATTGTTAACAGATGTTCCTGGTTCTCTCCTTTTTTCCCATTTAGTGTCAGCATGAGTGAAACTTCTTCTTGTGTAAGAGACCAAAAATGTTTGCACAACAGTAATGCTTGCGTATCTTCACTGGCAGAGATTTCATGACCTGTGAGTGATGCATTGTAAGGAAAGAACTTTGTTTTGCCTTCTGAGTGTGGCTGAGTTTGCAGTGGACAAAAAACGACAGTTAAATAGCAGAAATCTATAAAACCCAAACTTCCACTAAGGCACATGGGAATTTAAATGGGAAAGAGGTGACCAAAGAGCTCGGGATTTGGCCCTGAGAAAGTTTATGCACGTGAAGCATCTCTTAAAACTTTACTGAATGGACTATCAAATACAGATTTCTTAGTGGAGGTTGTCTTTTCCAAAGGGCAAACATGAGGCAAACTCTCAGCATGGAGTGTGTTTTTACTGTAAAAACAACTTGTTTGCTTAGGTATGGATTAGCTTTCCAATGCCAGAAAACCAGGAAAATATTAAAACACCATCCATTACTGCTGAAACTAGTAGGCAGATTCAGACCTTCTCCCCTTTCTCCCTCACACTGTCTCTCAGAAAGGAATCATAGCTTGTGAGCAAAGTGATTCAGAAACCAGCATCTCTCCCATGCCGACCTAGAGCAGGTGCCCCACTGAAACTGGAGGTAAAAAATAACAGGGCATGCCTGTATACTAGTTGCTTGTTGAGATCTTCATATGCAGAGGCTCTCTTTTAATGAAAATATAAACTTTCCATCTGTTTTGATTACAAATATTGTTACTGCTTTTATGATCTTCATTAATGCCAATGTTCAAACACCACTAATCAATAGTCCTCACTGTTACTTCCCATTTGGAGGTTGGCCACTCTGTTGCCAAGCTGATCAATATGAGGAAGGAAATACTCCTCAGTGCATGACAGCTTGTCCATGTCTGCTAGAGACTCTGACAGGATTTCAAGCCCCAGTACCAGAGAGATGCTGAATTCAAAATTTGTGAGGAAGGGTTAATACACTGGAGTTGTCAGGTTCTCTGGGGAATCTGAGTAAAATCCTTAGTGGACTCCTGAGTTTGAAGAAGATCAGAGACCTACTGCTAATAAAGTTTGCCCAGGATCAGCAGGTATGAATCAGGGTTTCCTTACTTGCCCAAGCTTGTACAAAGGTCAGTTAAAAAAGGCAAAAACCTCTTGTCCCCCAAACTTAATTATTTGTTCCCCAAACACTTCCGTTCAGTGTGGAGAGACAGCCAGGAAATCTGGAGGAGTGAAGCTCTTAGAGGGACTGACTGGCACCACTACGTATTTACACTGCTTACAGGGTGAATGATTTAGGCACTGCGACCTCTCAAGATACACACTTATCACAGTCTGAAGTGTGCCTGAAAGAGCACAGGAGCCTCTGTGGGACCCTCCCCATGGCACACTGTGAAATTCATCTGGATGTGATCCCCACAGCCGCAAATCCATCTTCTGTTTCCATTACACATTCTATTAGTCTGCCGTGCTTCGCCTTTAGCATACATCAGCACAGCTCTTCATTTTAGCATTATTAATTTTTGACATGAAGTCGCTCTAAACATGGTAAATACAGAAAGTAATTGGTATGTTAAACAGGGGAAGCATAATGAGTCTCATGTACAAATGCGACTTGCTCCTGCTGCAGAGTCGGACTGAAACAGAATACAAAATTGCGCTGCCAATTTCAGCAGGAACATCTTCACCAAGTCCCCGTGGTTCACAGACAGTACCTCGACCTCTCCTGTACTTATGATACATCCAGCCACAGTTTAATGGCTGAAATGACTTTGAAGATTTCCCAGTGGAACCAATTTTCACCCTCTGTGAATATAAGCTCCAGCCTTTCAGCAAAGAGTTTAGTTTGGTGATAAGTTAACATGTGAGGCCAGCCTGAGAATAAATTTTGACTGTTGCCCTGATGGTAGGGCTTTCACATTGTAACTTGTGGTGATGACATAGGGCTTTTTGGGAGAGACACGCTCTTCAGACTAACACTGGCTGATGGGATATTTTGTCAGCGAGATGTTCCATGCAACTAGAGAGCCTGCTGCAGCGTGTTAGCACTGATGGCAGAGCTTTGCTAGGAGGAGGAGATAGGGAAGTCATAGCCCATTTGAGGGCATGCTTGTGGTGATAAGGGGTGATTATGAAATACAGGATGAGAGTTTTTAGGGTAAAGATGAGAAATTCTCCCCTAAATTTGGTGAGAAGTCAGTGGAAGAGGGAGGTATATTAGAAAGCATGGAAAAAAAAACCTAGGAAAAAAATATCCCAACAATTTTTATATAAGCTTCAAAATACTACCAACCCCAGCTTGTCTCTTTCTTTTTATTTTCGCCTTTATAAAGATTCCAGATTTCTAGTTTTGCCTTGGAAATGATACACACTAAATACAGTTATTCCAGCTGTTGCAGTTGCAAATCCAGTAATTTTTATCCAGAATCAAGGCTGAAAGATCAGATTAAAATTATTTTACAATCCAGAATCAACAAAACACATATATGCCATTTGAGAAGCTGTTTTCCTGCCAGCTCTATGACTTTTCTTTGGTGGAAATTCACAAATAAAAGACGGATACACTCAGCAGCAGGATGGGGCCATAATATTTGACCAAGAATGAAGCTGACATACATCAGCAAAACACCCACAGACAGCAGATTCAGGAACCCGACCTGTCTGCTGCTTTACCCATGGTACTGCATAAATAATTAATCGCACCTGCCAATGTAACAGATAACACCAGGTAGCTCTCTGCTTTTTGTTTTTTTACGACAATCCTTGATCTTTTTCTGTGTTAGCTGTCGTAGAAGAAGAAACTGGAAGAAAGAGAGCAGACCCTTGTTACTTGTGTAATAGCCTACCTGCTTTCTCAGGTTATTCTTGAAGAGGGGTTGTTGACAGGCTATAAAATATCTCAGCAGCTCCTAGTAGGAGAGAATCAGAAAAAAAACCCCTGCATCTGCCTTAATCTGAGTTTGGTGCGTGAACCAAAAGGATACATAGATACAATTTTTGCTTGGAACATTGAAAATAGGGCACTATAATGTCCCATAAAATAGGTACTAGGGAACAAGCAGAAGCTCATAGCAGGATAGATTTAATGGCACAACAGTTTCTTTCAATTTGGTTTTATGTTTGGGCTTCAGAAGAACCCTGAAAACAGTCTAGAGACAAAATTTTCCTTTCCTTTTTCTTTTTAACACCTTCGTGATTTAATTTAAGAATGACATTTCACTCTGGACAAGAGGCCCATGGTATAAGGCTGACTGCTGAGACCTGAAACACACATTCTGCAATTCAGCAAGTACATAAATAAAAAAGGACAAGTAGTGCTAGGATCTTCTCTGAGGAAACATCAGAGGTAACTTTCAAATGCTGAAATGAAATACTGAATTCAGCAGAGGTACCTATGAACAGTTTCAGGCAAGCAGCCAGCAAATGTGTGTCCCTTTTTCTTTGTTTCTCCTTCTAGGGGTTATAATATTACTACTATTTCGATTTAACATATGTTTTCTGAAGGAGCATGGAAGCCTTGCCCCATGTAACTCACATAGCTCCGTACAAGAAACCATAAAACTTACCAAAAAATGAGTTAGAAAACCCAGCACAGTGATTTCAAGACCAAGTCCCAGAACCTACATGAATAGCATGCCTTCATGATGCAGAAGCTGGACAATAGCCTATGATCTCATAAGGGATATGGTTTCAACTTGGGCCTGATAAACTCAAGTACATAAACTCGCACCTGCACTTTCCAAGTGCAAACACCTGGCTTTGCTTTATAGAAAGAGTCAAAAGCCTGCATTCTCTCTTTCAACAGCCTCTCCTAAGTGCAAGGATTGGAATCTGTACCTGCAAATCCCATTCCTGGGCCACTCCTACTGACACCCTAATAAATGCAATCCTTCTGGCTATGCTGTCTTCAGAACTTCACTAAATGTTGAATGCATTTACTTCAGAAAAATCAGTCATCTTTGATCACAGGCAAAGAATCCAGAGTCTGAAATCCTGAGTCTGAGACTTTGCTCTTGATAGATTTGTCACACCTTCTCCTCCCACCAAATGAGGGCTACATTTGCATACCAGATTACTGAGCGATAGTTAGATGACAGTGCAGACGCATTTTCCAACTCTTGTCCTCAAGCAGAAACCTTAATCTATGACCTGATCTGGGCTCAGACATCACTGTACCTCTTAGACCCTTTCCTAAGCTTGTCTGAATGTTGATACCAGCCCAAATGCCTGAAATCTAAGGAGGCAGCTTGAACCATTTTTTAATTTTATATTCAAATGGAGACTCTTCAAATTGGGCAGTTTGGTTCATGGGTTTAGAAATATAAAGAATCAAGACCTGAAGCTGAAGATTAGGGTTTGTATTTAGACCCATCACGATTTTGAATGCATGACCAAGATGAACAATGGTACCAGCAATGGTGTTCCCCATTTGCCATTCAAAACTACTTCATCTGCAGGGCAACCGACAAAAGTATAAGCAGAAAACACCCATTGGCAGATGAGCACAAACATGTCAGGCAGAACCTCTGAACTCTTCTGAAGTGGCTTAGCAGCTTTTTAGATGCCATCAAAAGCAACTAAAACAAAGATTTCAGAGCTGGCTGTGCAGGATGCTCCACACGCAGCTTGAATCACCTCGCTCTTGGTAATGGTCTGCCACAGAAGCCCTAATCGAGTGTGTGTGTGAATTTTATTTTCATGAGATGACAGTTCCCAAGTGAAAGGACACTTCAGTTCTGATAAAACTTTCCTTCTGTTGTCTGAGGTTTGTTTGTTTTCTGGCAAACCCCAGCACTGCCTCTGCTTTCTGTGCAGGCATGCATTTCCCAAGCTTGTGCAGGGAGGCCAACCAAAGTCTTTGGAGGCTTCTCAGTAGTATTGCCTGAAGCAAATACCACAGCTCAATAGCAATTTAATATTGTAATCAGGGAGCAAACTGTGCAGTTTTGGCACATTGTGATAATTATTAACTACATGTATTAGTGTTGTGATTCTAGTAACTAATATTTACAAAAGGTTCCCTGTGTGGGGAAGACCTCGCCTAGACATGAGCAGTTGAGCTATTCCTGAGTGATTGTCAGTGGGCCTTTAAGCCTCTGCTCATGTTCACTGCTTAAAGATAAAACATCAATACTTAGAAATTGTACTTCAAAAGACCTATTTCATGAATAATAAATTCTCAGGGTGTAAAACCATACCAAGCACCAGAACGTTTTGTGAATTTATGGGGAAGTTTTCCTGTGGAAAAAAAATCCTAGAAGATAAGATTAAAAAAGCACATCTCAAATTCCCTAACACAATATAAAGGAGATTGGATTTAAACATTAAATCATTCTTGCTTTTCAGATTTTTGTTTCATGCCATGATGTGTCTCTTTCTTCTGCTTTCCTTTTGCTATTAGAATTAATGATCTTATGAACCCCAGTTCAGAACTCACAGGCAAGGGCAGAGATAAGCAACAGCAAAATGTTCTCTAAACTCAAAATCAGTAATTGTCAAATTAAATTTCTGTGTGCAATTTTTATGTCTAGGCTGACTCAAGGTTGAAGCAAAGTTGCATTTGCCTTTGTGTCTTATGCAGCTCTTGTCGATGTAGTAGTTCTTCACCTGGCTGAGCTGGTGCTTACCATGCCGGTAAGGAGTGAAGGTGGCTGGGTGAGCACATTCGTGTCAAACAAAGATGACCTGTGAGCTTGACTAACCTTGAATATCTTAGCATTCCTTCTCAGAGTACATAATTGTATTTCTTGCACTGATTGATTGTGTGCTTTTCCAAATAGGTGGGGACACAAACAAATACATTCTTGACAGGGGGTCTCTTCTAGTCTGTGAGCTGTACCACATCACTGACGTGAATATATGCACAAGAAAAAAAAAAGCCATTTATTTTCTAATAGCATTGTAGTTGGGAGAAAGATTTTCTCATGCAACTTAACCTCTGTGTAGTTTCTTCCCTCCAAGCTCACCCATATTTCACAATTTTTCTGGCAGTATTCAAAGCACCTTTTAAATTATGTATGCTTTTGGCTAGTATGCCAGACTTGTAGTCTAAGAGACTAGACTTCCCTACAAAGAAGTCATGATTTGACATTGTTTATTTTGCAGCATAATCACATTAGGTAGGGCAATGTCATAAAGATGACATGAAACAAATACATGTAAACAATACATTGCCATTCCTTCAACAATTGTTTAAACAAATTAGCAAGTAAAATATACCCTTAGCTTCAGGTAGTTCCTATGTCACAGGAGCCAGACATTAACACGTATTTCTTAGAATTCCGACCAGTACTGAGTGTTGTATTAATGTGGAAGACAAAGATGGTTCTTTCCCTGTGTTTGCAATATACTTAATAACCAGGAGATGACTGAGGAATGCTGGCAGGAAGTACAAGTAACCAGTGAGGTGGTGCTGGATAACATGGCCAGTGGTGATTGCAAAGCACTAGGACATATCATGAAAGAAATTACAGAGCAGAAGGACAGGGAGAGACAGACAGAGAAGCTAATGGAAAATAAGATTTCCAGAAAAAGTTAGGGGAATGCTACCTGAAGTTGTTCACAGGTTAAGGAGGGCAGAGACGGCTATGAAGAGGTTATTGAAGACTTCGCCTGACTGCAAGGCACTGGAGACAGATTGAAGGAAGTTTTCTGGGGAGTGGAGAAGGAAATACATGGGAGAATGACATATACAATGTGTGCAGGGACAAGGTAGTAGACTGGGGTTGGTTATACAAGTATATGAAATACATAAGATTAATATTGGTGTACATATAGTACTAAAGATCTTGGTAATGTTTACCATGTAAATTTTGTCCATATCAAAGGTCAATACAATCTAAAAAATTTCTATCAGAAGCAGTAAAATGACATGCTTCATATTTATTTTTATATTTTATAGATTATAACCATGAAAAAAAAGTGTTTAAATCTAATCAGATAGGTGTAAACCTATATATGTATAAACACAACTCACCCAAGACTAAATTATAAATCTCAATATCCACACGTATTTCTCCCCAATTTACAATTTTGCCTGTTTCAGTCCAAGTAGATAATTTACCATTAATAAATCAGCCACTATAAATTCCATTATTCTCGCACATTACTGCTAGGGCACGTAGGCGTAATGTTAGTTTTTATAAATTCCTTTAATTAAAGCAATTATGTCAAAGATAAGATATGGTAAGCATATTAATATTTTAAGTAAATATTTGTGCTTGTTTTCAGAATTAGTAGAAACAGGAATTTGGCTACAGTTAGGGTTCTTCACTGGTTCCGAGTGCTGTAATAAAGAAGGGGAAAGGTAAGTGTATGTCTATTTTTAAGTATGTGCTTCACCTTTCTAGCCTGCTGTGAAAGCAGCAAGTTAAGGGGACTAAGTACATACCTGAAGGAAAGCATGTGCTTGACTGCCTTGCTGATCTGAGCCAAGAGACAACAGGATGGTGAGGTTTCTGAAAAGGCTATTGGCACACTCACCACATCACTTCAGGGACAACGAATAATTCTTTTCACAAGCAATTTAACAATTGAAGGGACCAAGGATTCAGTTAAGCAACAAATTAGCTTTGGCAGCAAAACCAGTTAAAACTCTTTTTTTTTTTCTGAAGTAGAGAGTTAATTCTAGCAAACCAGTTCAAGGCATGGCAGTGGTACCATCATAATTGCAGAGATAATGAATTTTGGCCTAATGCTTCCAGCATGCAAGGAATTATTGTCAGAGTCATGGTCAAAGCTGTGGAGTTGTATCCTGTACCCTTTAAAATGCACTTCGGGGTTGAGATGCAAAAAAAACCCCAGGTACCTAATACTGGGCTTAGTCTACCTGCAGGTGCCCAAGTTTGGACTAGTGACCCTAAAACTCCTGAATATGTCTGCAGATGCTAAAGATCCACCTTATAGTGGATTTCTAGAGTTCACGTTCTCTGAACACCTCTAACAACCTTGGCAACGTTTGGCTTCTGTGTCAGTCTAATCTTTTCTGAGATCCACAAATAAAAGGTTTTCTCAGTCTCCAAGTGGAATGCCACTGCAGATACCTGTGATGAACATTAGAGGGAAGGGGAGAAAAGGGAGAAGTACCTCTACTGTCCTTGCATCTAATAGTTCAGTGATTAAAAACCTTGCACAGTATATAGCAGAATTTGGCTAAAGTACTCAATAGTTAGCAGAAATAGTTACCATTACCTCCTTTTTACATATTCTAGTTTGATGTTCTTTGATGCAAAGAAAATGATATCATACCAGGCTACATAATGATGTAAACCCCAAATGAATAAACAAAAAAAAGCTATAACAGGGGAACCTTCAGGAGATCAGTAGAATATTAAAATGTTGTGAATTTCTTGAGATCTTGAACATTCACCACAGCAAGCCCCCAAATCTCCCTGTTCCTCTGTAAATGCTGAGAAAGAAAGTCTGAATATTCTTGCCTCTCGTAAGAAATTACTTACCCTATGCAAATAGATGACTAGGGCTTTGCAAAGCTGGGATACACTCTGTTGTTGAGAAATTGTGTATATACAAAAGACAGTCTGCCTACTAATATTTATAGGTGAGAGCAGTTAAGGAAACACTAAAGCTCCATAACTTTTTGCTATAAAATGCATATACCTACAAAAATGGGTTGTATTTGTGGTGGGTTGGAAGGGTCAGAGGTAGTGTCTCTGAAGAAACAGCTCTTAGACCAGTTCCCCCCTGCCTCTTCCACTGCTGTTGCCTCCGGATCTGTTCTGTTTTGGTTTTGTTTTTTTTTTTTGCCTGCCAAAGCCAGCTGCTTCCTCGACGGCTGGATCCTCTGCCATGGCTGCCTCAGGGATGTCAAGGGACCACCTCCACCGGGGCCAGCCAGGCTCTCTTGGCTGCATGCATGCGTGTGGTTTATCTGCCCGACGGGCCTGGACAGCAAGGCAGAGATGCTTTTCTCTTCTCACTTTCTTATCTTTCCCTTGCTACCCCAGAAACAGTGACCTGTATCACCTTGCCTGAATGCATCAGCTTTGCTACTGCCGGGACCTGGTGCAGGCAGTTGTAATCAGGCGTTCTTCCCAGCTCCTGATGTGCTTGAGTTTATCAGTGCTTACCCTCCCGGTCATTCCTCTGACTGTCAACAGCACAACATCCAGAGGCGAGGTGTTGTGCCTTCTCATGTCTAGGCATTCATGGGGTTATGTCTGAACAACAGCTATGTCCAACTCTTCAAGAGGTGTGCAAGGAAAGGGGGAATATACAGCACACAGAAGTCTTGAAATCATAGAATCATAGAATCTTTCAGGCTGGGAAAGACCTCTGAGGTTGAGTTCAACCATTAACCCAGCACTGCCAACTCTGCCACAGGATGTTTTTAAGTGCCACAGCTACTCTTCTTATAAAGACCTCCAGGGATGGTGACTCAGCCACTTCCCTGGGCAGCCTGTTCCAGTGCTTGACAGCCCTTTTACCCAAATACCCAATCTAAACTTCCCCTGGCACAACTTGAGGCCGTTTCCTTTTGTCCTGTCAGTTACTCCTCTGGAGAAGAGACAGACACCTACCTTGCCACAACCTCCTTTCAGGTTGTTGTAGAGTAATGAGGTCTTCTCTAAGCCTCCTTTTCCCCAGATTAAACAACCCCAGTTCCCTCAGCTGCTCCCCATAAGACTTGTTCTCTTTGCCTGCTAATACTCCGAGCTCCCTGGTCAGGGATCTGCTGACCAAGGTTAGTGCCTTTGCTGTGTTTTTAGCAGGGCTCCTAGAGGCTGTCTCCATCTAGTGCTCTGCGCTCTGTAAAGTCCCTTTGCTACTTCATCTGGAGCTCACCACTCCTGAGAAACAGATTGTGCAAATGGTGTTGCTAGTTGAGGACTGCTAATCAAACCTCCTCAGTAAGAGTGGAAGGGTGTTATTTAGCATGACGTTTATCTGAGAAACATTTCACCGGTCTCAATGAATATCTGATAGTGATGACAAGGATTGCAGAAAATGGTGGGAAACAGATAATTTCAGCAGTTCTAGGAAGCATCCTGTGTGGACCAGAAACGACATACTAGGGCTGGCCCTGAGTCTCCTGTGATGCAAACTGCGGTAGTCCTGCCTGCCGTGTGTGATCCAGAGCTCAAATTTCTACATACAAAACCAACATTCAGAACAAATGTTAAACATTTTCTCCCTACTCTTAAAAATGTAAAAATCAGAAGTTGTTAAAATCAGAAGGGTTCCCAAAGAAAGAACTTTATTGAATTATTGTTATGCAAAATGTTTTTGGGAAGAAAGCGTAAGGAATAACAAACCATTCTGCTTAATTGAAGTGCCAGTAAATTAGGGCTACTGAAGTTTAATGAAAACTGAAGTAAAAAAAAACCTTAAAAAAACCCCATCGCAGTAAAATTCTCAGCTTTATCCATATCGGGTTGTTCTTGGAATAGCAGTTCATGTGAAATTTTAAAGATATGAGCATATGATAAGAAAATATCTCAAAATCTCAAATCTTGACACAATAGAAAGTCTGTTTTCAGAATAGTCACATATGTGACACAGGAACATCACAAGGTGCTTTCCATCATTTCGCTCAGTTTTAAAGGATTCTTTTAACAAAGTTTAAACAAAAAAAAAAAAGCCAGAATTAACATAAGGAAAATTGTAGTATCCTTTCCAGCCTCCTGGAGCAACAAGAAGAAAATCATGTGGAACGGAGGGGACATTCAAATTGTATTTTGTACTTACAGTAACTAGATTTCCTTACACAAAATTCTTGCAGTGGATCCAGTGTGGTGCAGATTGATGAGACATTCCTCGGCATGTGTAGATATCCCCTTAAAACTAAGAAGCTGGAAGCTGGGGGTAGGGAGGTTAATATTGCCTCTGATGATTTCTGAGTCTCAAGCCAGCCTGATGCAAGGCCAGATCTGTCAGGTAATATTTTGGCTGTTTCCTTATCTCTCCTGGTGGGAAGCTTCCTTTCCTTTGATATGTTGGAGGATCTACAAGGCCAGCTCACCACTCACAGGAGCCTGGTACACTTTTTCTCTTCGAAATGCAGTAGATGATGGAGTTAGAAAGACTGCTTGGTATCTCACAGCATGCAACCCTTTTCAGTTGCCCAGAACTCAGTCAAATTTTAATATTAAAAAACTATGCTTTTTTCTTTCCTTATATCAAGAGAGAAAGCCAAGATTTTGCACGCTTTTACAAACCACATATTGAAAAAATCCCAGTCTGTGAACTTGGGACATTTCACAGCAACACTCCAGACCTGTGTCAACAGATTCTGACACTAATTCAGGAAAGGCACTAGTTAATTTTGATTTCTCAGCTCTCTCTTCAGTTCTGTTGTCATAATTAGTAAGTCAACATTTACCCACATCTATCATGAGACCTAGGAAAACTATTAGTTGCAAACAGCTGATTTGTTGAATTTAGCTCTGTTTCCTAATTGTGGTTGATCAACGATCACATTTTAATTTCTATTAATTTTATTCACTGTATAAATTCTTCTGTGACTTGTTAATCTGAATATATTTCAGCCTATGTATTGCTTACAGACTGGATGGTGTATCAGTGTTTTTGTGAGTTGTAATTCACTATTCAGTTTGTACAGGAAGGATCAGTTGAATTCCAGTCTATTGTTTCTGGTCTCTAGGTGTATAGTCTTCAGAAATATAAAGTGATTTCAAGATGACTTCTGCAGACAGTTTGGTAGCTTTTTGGAAACAAAATTCACAGGAGTATTTGTTTCACTGACTTTTTAAATATAAATTTATGTACAAACATTTCTCCTACTATGTGTATGCAAAAAAACCTATTGAACTCCCATTGAAAACAACAGAAATATTCTGAGTCAAATCAAAAAGAATCCCATAAAGTTCACTGTGGATAAAATGAGAAAATTATTGTCCAATTAGATGAGTGGAGGGTTTTAGTTCATTTTTGTCTTCCTTGGATTCTTAAAATTGATCCTCAGAGAGATTGTCCTCCTTTCCTATCTTCCCTATTATTCCCCTACCTGTTGGCACCTCACTGGTCTCAGAGACACCTTGATAACTTTTCATATTCTTCCCAACTGACAGCCTGGGGGAAGGCCTTTATTTAAAAAGGAACACAATATGGCAATGTGATTTGAGAAATGTAAAAAGAAAAACTGCCTATTCAGACTCAAAAAGAGACAATTGAGAGGGGAAGCACATTAATGCGTGTAAGTATCTAAAGGGTTGGTGTTAAAAGGGTTGAGGCAGTGGTGGTGCCAGTCAATAGGACAAGAGGCAACAGGCAGAAACTGATGCACAGGAAGCTCTACCTGAACATGAGGAAGAACTTCTTTACTGTGTGGGTGACCCTGCACTGGAACAGATTGCCCAGAGAGGCTGTGGTGTCTCCCTCACTGAAAAACCAAACAACCCGTGCAATGTCCTCTTAGATGACCCTGCTTGAACAGGGAGGCTGGACCAGATGACCCACTGTGATATCTTCCAACCTGACCCATGCTGTGATTCTGTGAACATGAAAAGAAGCTGCATATCTTTTCCTGAAATGTTCAAAAGCCCATCGAATAGAGCAAAGTGCCACACTAAGTACAGCCCACCGGACTTGACAGTGCTTGTGTGCAGAGGGAACATGATTGACACCCACCAACCCAAGGTGACTGCCAAATGCAGCCCACACCAAAACAGCTGTGCCAGCATCAGTGGCTTTTGATGTCAAATTCTGTGCATTTCTTTTAGATGGCAGAGCAGACTGGCTGTTGGTGTTGACTGCATTCATACTGAGCTGCTTCATGGTTCCCTTGCTGACTGCCCAGGACTTTGGGGAAAGACATCCTCTCTCTCAGGGACCCCAATGCTGTCCAACCATTGCCATGCACTGTGAAGCTTGAAAACATTACAAGAAATGTTATTTTGGAAACGGGTGGTTTGTATGTGTGTATCACAGAATCACAGAATGGGTAAGGTTGGAAAGGACCTCAGTGGGCCATCTGGGCCAACCTTCCTGTCCAAGCAGGGTCATCCTAGAGCACATGGCATAGCATTGCATCCAGATGGTTTCTGAATATCTCTAGTGAGGGAGACTCCACACCCTCTCTGGGTAATCTGTTCTTGTGTGTGGTCACTCGCAAAGCAAAGAAGTTCTTCCTCATATTCAGGTGAAAATTCCTGTTCATCAGTTTCTGCCTGTTGCCTTGTATCCCATCGCTTGGCACCACTGAGAAGAGCCTGGCTACATCTTCTTGACACCCTCCCTTTAAATATTTTTTACACATTGATGAGGTCCCCACTGACTTGTCTCTTTCTGAGGCTGAACAGGCCCACCTGCCTCAGCCTTTCCTTGTAAGAGAGATGCTGCAGTCTCCCCAGTCACCCTTGCTGCCCTCCGTTGGACTCCAGGAGCTCCATGTCTCCTGCTGGGGATCCCAAAACTGGACACAGCATTCCAGATGTGGCCTCACCAGGGCAGAGTAGAGGGGCAGGATCATCTCCTTCGACCTGCTGGCACTGCTCTTCCTAACGCATCCCAGTACACCACTGGTGTTGGACAGCGGGTTCACAGACACCGTGTTGTCCACCAGGACGCCCAGGCCCCTCTCTGCAGAGAATGTACCTATGTGTGGGTACATACAGACACAGCCGCAGAAGGCAGAGCTGGGCCTGCGGTCTGTAACCTGCTGGATCCCTGACAGCAACACCTGCGAGTCCTGGGGGACACAAACACGAGGAGCCATTAAGAGCATCCGCACAGACGGTGCCTCCACGCGATGGGGCCCGGGCTGTGCCGGCGGGACCGAGGCTGTGCCGGGGCTGTGCCGGGGCTGTGCTGGCGAGGCCTGGGCCAGGGCTGCACTGGCGGGGCCTGGGCCGCGGCCGTGGGGCGGCCCCACGCCGGTAGCCGGAGCTGTTGCCAAGGAGACGCCGGCAGAGCCGAGCCACGGTGCGGGAGCGCGGCTCTGCGAGCGATCGTATCGATTAAAGGAGCTATATAGATATAGATATACGTATATATAAACACACGCATACACATTCGGGGAAAGCGGCACTGAACATATCTGGTGCGGAGGACGGCCGTCAGATCCATCCGCCGTCCCCAGGAGTGGATGAGGACCAGGCGTGTGCGGTGTCTCCCCAGGGCGAGCCTCCCCTGCGCAGCACACACCGTCCATAAAGCGCATCCTCAGGCTGCCGAGCTCCAGACCCACGCCGTCCTGACGGAGGGCTGAGAGGAGCGCTCGGAGGCAAAGCTGATTTGGTTTGGTGATGTTTAGGGACAGGACTCGCCAGCGGGGCAGCACTCGACCCCTGCTTGCCAGCTCTCCTAAAGTCACTGTCAGCGTGGACACCTCAGGTCGTCCCACAGGGATTCCTTGTATGGCGGGTAAGGACCTGCCTGCTGGAGGAACGTTTCCTGTAATGCTCCTTATCCTTAGCCTGACCTCGTCGTGAGGATGTAGTGACCCTCCCGTGATAATAGGACCCCCCTCCCTCTCGGGCCTGACGACCTCCGCAGGTGCATGATGCTTGTGTGGCCCTCTCGCCTCCCCCATCTCGGGAAAGTGGCACAATACGGTGCGGCAGTCTGCCGGAGGATCTGTTACTAAAGAAATTCATGCATCTTGCATCTTGAAGATGCATTATTAATGCCTGGACAAATCACATCAGGTGGAGCTCAGCAAGTCCCTGGCACTGCAAAAAGGAACAAAGGCTGGTTCTACAAGAGAGAGAAGGATGAGACAAATTATAACAGCTGGGAGTTTCTTGTCAGTAAGATGGCATAAAAACAGAAATGCTAAAATTGTTTGCATATAAGGCAAGTTTATATTTTTACTGGGAAGGAAATTGCACATTGCACTGTGAAGAAGGCACTTTATTTGTATCCTAGTAAGCATCACATTGTTGGGCATCTTTGAAACCCTTTGCAAACTGGCCCAGCTTGCTGGCATTCAGATTACTTCCAAGCACAGTTTTATTTAGTATCTGGAAAGGGCTATAAAGACTGGATTTGCAAGCAGAGGGCCCGGTTCGCTTCTTGTCTCCTTGAAGTCAGTGGCAAAACTCCCATTCACTTCAGCAGTAACAGGATCATGCCAGAGTTTTTAGCAGTCTTCCAAAGGAAAGAAAGCAATGCTGCCTGCAACAGCACATGGGAAGGCATGGACCCCATCCTCCCAGGCAGAGAGCAGTAGTTCTTCATCTCTCTAACTCTTGATAAGAAGATCTAATCTGTGCAGCACAGGCTTTGATGTCAGCTAGTATTTTTGTCCCCATGGTGCAAGTAGCTATCCAAAATCTGAGCCCTGCTGTCTTTGTTGCATTAGGAATGGAAGAGGATGATAGGATTTCTTTGGGAAGGACCCTGTTTATTTCTATTACAGCAAAGTGCTATTACAGCAGGGCAGGAGCAAGTGAAGTAGTTTCATTTTTGGAAGTGTAAGTCTCTTTTTCAGGAGCACTCAGCCAAGAAGAACTGTATTTTTGTTTCACCCCCTGACAGTGCACCATTCCACTCCTGCAGGTGGCTTTCCCAATGTCTTTTCTCATTATTTTTCACTCCCTCACACATCCACCTACAACATGCAACCCCCCCAGCTGTTTGACTCACAACTTCACCCAGGAGAACTGCTGGGTCTGCTCTCTGCTCCCGCCCTTTTTGCTCTTGCCTTGTGAAGTTGAGCCATGCTCTGGGCAGTGACTTATATTTTTTCTTTTACCATTAAATTAAAGGGCACTTAATTGCTGTTTCATTTAGTCTTAAAAAAATAAACTTCGGACTTTCACCTATGCTGGGTTTTGTGATTGCTATTTCAGCACATAAGTACTTTACTTTTGACTTCAGACTGGCTGACTGGAAGGTGGTATTTTCTTTCATAAGAGCCTCCAAGAGCACACTCATAACTCATGTTTAGCTGAAAAAAAATAAAACCCAAACCACTTTCAGACATCTACCAACCTGCTATTTTTCTTCCCCAATATATGATGCTATAGGATTGCTATCAAAACTATGTATCTAAATTTAAAAAAAAGTTATCAGAATGCTTAAAAAGCATCTGAAGTAATTTTTTTATCACTATGACAGTATGAAATGCATTTCTTCTAAGTCACTGAAAACAGATCTAGCCTTTGGTGTGAAGTGGAGAGAGTATTTGTTAGGGATCCACATGAGATGGTAGGAGATTATTGAGATATCTCTGGCCATCACTACATGGATAATCACTCTCTCGGTGCAAGAAATAGGACCGAGAATGTGAAGAGAGACAAAGAAGAGAAAGGACAAACTAGGCAGTTTTCACTACAGCAGAAAGTAAAAATGTGTCTCTCTAATTCTTTAATGTATTGGCAGGCTGACAGTGGTAACCTTGTTTTGCCAGAACCAGTCAGATTGGGGAAGAACGTGACAGAGGGAGTATTGGTGTGAGGATTATGTACAGGCAGGCATGTACTGAGGGTACTGTGGGGTTATGGATTATCTACATCCAGCCAGGAGATGGATCTATGAATAGTGAGAACATCTGCTCAGTGCTCACAGAAAACCAGGAATGTAATGTTAGTACATGAAAGTAAAACACTCGAGAATAACACTTCAAATATTTAAGATACTTTCATGTAAGTGGGTGAAGCATCATGGCACATGGTACACAGTGTTCAGGATTAATCAAACACTGTAGAGAAAAGTTAGGTTTTGGGAAACAGAGATCAGGATCAGCACATCAAAAAGAACTGAAAGCATAGGGAAGCTTCGAGCAATGAGAACATGACAAGAGAACCTGCAAAGATGAGGTTGTTTAGATGTGGCAGCTCTTAAGAAAGGAGCCTTTAGTCAGCATTCCATGGAATTAAGGAATGGTAGGCATTTACGGTGGTGAAAGAGAGAACTCTTCACCGGAATACCCTGCAAACAAATGTGGCATTTTCTCCAGTACTAGAGGCCCAGACATAGTTAAAGCACTCTCATTTCCTTCAGTAAAACTTTAGTTTGATTAGACCCAAAGTGCATCTTCTGCTCATTGACTAAATTCTGAAAAGAGGATTTTATTTTATTAAATTGCAGACTAATGATTTCAAACACATTAAAAAGGGGCATTTTTCCAAAGCTCCTTCTGTGTAATCTGTCTGTTAAATAAGAATCTTCCTGACATCCTAAAAGAAATGACATTCTATTTAAACATGTTACCCGCTGATCTACTGGAGAAGCAGGCCAGAAGTATTTTCTGTTTGGTTTGTGTATGCATGTGTGTGTGGTTGTTTCATGGCTCCTGGGTAATGTTATCCATATTTTTCTGTTTGGAGAATCACTTTTCCCTACGCACTCACCAACCAACATGAAACCACCTAATTATATTTTCATAATCCTGATTAAAAACCATCTAAATTATCCTGCTTGATGTACTCAAAGAGTTTGTTGATTGCTTTTTGATGTGTATTAGAGCTTTTTGCAGAGCCACATCAAATGGTTTGCTCCACAATGAAATAAAAAAATCTTGTAATATACATATGCACATCTTTAAAAAAACATATATAATTTATATTCTGCTAATTAAGCTACATCAAAACCAAGTCTATCACCATGAAATAATTGTGTAAAAGCTACTCACCTATTACAAGAACATTAATTTCCACTTTGCTTTTTTTTTTCCAAATATCGATTTTATCTTATACAAGGCAATTCAGCATTTCAAAGCCTCAGAGTCTCAAAGTGTTTTTCCACCTCCATGGAGACCTTAAATCTTGAATACAAAATCAAGTTTTAGAATAGAAAACTCAAGTAAATAATACTTTCATGCAGAATATGTGCCTTCTGCATAATGGATCACAAACATTTTAATTTTTTCCTCTGCTGTTTTCACATCTTAAATACGCCACATCGAATCTTGAGAAAAGTTCTGTCTGCTGCAGCTAAGGGGTTGATAAGGGAGGAGGGAGTTTGCTGAAACCCTGACCCTGGGTTTGAGACTGATCCATGGTACATTTTACCAGGAAACCGTCTCAGTGTTCCGCTGTAGGTTTGGTGCCAGTCTGATTAATCTTGAAGATCTTAATCTGTGTTGAGACAATGTCATGCATCAGAATTTAATGGAGGCTGAAGTTCCTCAAAGCCATGAAGACCAACCAAGGGCAGGCTGGATGGAACTTTGAGCAACCTGGTCTAGTGGAAGGTGTCCCCGCCTGGGACAGGGGGTTGGAACTAGGTGGTCTTCAAAGTCTCTTCCAACCCAAACCATTCTAGGATTCTATGACTTCATTAGGGCAGCTCATGAGCACACTGGAGTTAAAGCTTACTTCGTGATTGTCCAGCTCCAATCACAAAGTCAGCATTCATTAAATAATAAGAATAAAATACTCTAGGAAAACAATTAAATAATTCAAACTCTGCTTACTTGATATCAAGTCTGTCGTCATATCAAATATTAATGTGAAATAAATCTGTAGGTGTGTCTGTATGAATCGAGTGCAAGAGCAAATATTGATGCTTTGCTACAACTTGACATCTAGTGCTCCAAGACAAGAGCACAGAGGATGATCACACATGCAAAAGTGTCCCCTTTCAATGTCACCTTCCTTTGCTGCATGTATGTGTGTGTGTGAAGACTGTCTCTCCTCTCCTGGAAACCTGTAACATGCTGCCACCTAATCTGTGGTATCAGTGACAGCTATGGGGTATTCAAGTACAGCTCCATTCATCCATGTGTTTCCAGTTTGACTTTCAGTAAATGTTTAATGATCCTTTTCAATTACTGGACCAAACAGTATTTGACAAGAATGCACCTTGTCTAATACTAGCACTTAGACAGGAGTGCATTTTTTAGATAGCACTTAGCATCCACAATGGTGTCATGATATTTGTGAATATACTCTCAGGGTGATCTTAATGACCCCATTACAAAGGTCTTCTCTTGCCTTGCTGCGTTATCATCTCTCTTTCCTTGACTTTACTGATAAAGAGCTGCCAGAGTTCATCTGAGAACACTCCTACACTCAGTGTCCTGGGTTCAAGCCCTAAAGGACATTGGCTTTCCTGGTAAGGCCGTAAATACCATTGGAGAAGAAGTTCCATGTGAAACCATTTGACTGATCCTTTGGATTCTCTGGCTGCCTCTGATCTCATCCATGGCCCATCTGTAGAGTGCATCCCTCCCCAGTGTGTTTTCTGCATCCTCGGCTTCCATACAGTAGAATGATTTCAAGTACATTGTGGTCTTACTCTGGCTGCTGCTCCTGGGCTTGATGTCCATGGGAGCCAGGGCATGCAGCGGGAGAGGCTGTCCCCTACAGGGACAGAATGGGCCCAGATGTCAGGACACAACCACTTCAGATGATACACAGGAATATAAAATAAGACAGATGAAGGAATGTTGCTATTAAAATGATACGGCCAAACACTTGGGAAGTAGGCAGTTAAATAAAACATTGTGGGATATGGCTATAGAGCTGTGACTGCTCCTTTACCTGGCATCTAAAGGTACTTTCTGTACTTCTGAAGAAGATAATTCCACCTTTATTGTTATGCTCATTTTCTCTCCCTCTTAACTACTATCCCTTCAGCCCATCAAGGTATGAAAACAAATTGTCTGCCTGACCCCTTCCTTCACAATAATGATCAAACAACAGGACATGGCAGCCCCTTGATGGGCTTTGGAGATGCTCTCAGAGCATGCCTACTGTAGCCTGGCCAGACCAAGCTCCTTGTAAAACTCTCTGAAAGCCTCACTGTCTTTTAAAAAACTTGTGGAAAAGCAGCCATCACCATTTCTATCTTGCATCAGCCTAGGGGTTAGAAGTAGGAAATCCACACTCAGTTTCTATCCTCTTTGGAAAGAATTCAAACACACTTCTAGTCATTAGACTACAGGTTTTTCTGGGAATGCTTTACCACTCCTCATGAAGCTGCACCACTGTGCAGAAAAATAGTTTGAATTCACTGAGAAAAGGAGAAAAGGCAAGTGAAAGCATGACTCCCCAGGCTAATGATTAGGCAGCTTTTTCGGAAGTAGGAGGAGGTAGGCTCCAGTCATCCTTCCTGTTTTGTACTTTAGCTCATGCCTGTTTCATATCATGTCCTCATTCTTTCAGTTAAACTGGTACATTTTGGTATTTTGAACAAGAAATTATAGTCTGGTGCCTACCTACTGGGCATGCTCACAGTGTTCTGCCTATGCAGTGATTTTATGCTGCATATGTCAATGAAGGAAGCTGAGGTTTCTCATCTACTTCCATTTATATGAGCTGGGATCCAGGCACAGTGAAAACTTCTTTTTGTCAAGTTTCCCACCTGCTGCGCTTCCCCCTCCACCTTTTTCACAGTGTCATCTTTTATTAAGATCACATCAGTGCCTCTGGAACAGCCATATTTTATCAGAAGCTTTCAAAAGAGGATGAGTCAGACCATCTGATTTTATTTTGTTAAGTTCGTTTTTTACTTGCTGAGTTTAGTTCAGATATGAACACATCTTGTCCAATTTATCTTTAATATAATACAGATGCTGGCACAGGCACTGATCTTGGTTCACTAGTGTAAATTTGGGGACATGCCAATGGAGCGCTGCCAAGGCCATATTAAAATTTCACTTTCAGCTTGACTAGAACTGCTAGTTTCTCAGGAAGCAGGCTGCCGTGATGGGACAAGCCCATGTGCCACTTCTCAATAGCTCTGCAATCCTCTCTTGGTTGGAGAATATCGCAGGTAACACAATACAACCAAAGTCAGACAGGGCCAAAACACTGCTTTACATAGCCTGAGGCTGACTGGATCACTACTTCACATAAGCCTTGACTGATGGGGATAAGCTGGTGGGACTTAATCAGTAAAGAGGGAAAAATGAAGTAAACTTTGTACGGATGGCAAGAACCATGGCTGGTCAGTGTTTTTATCACCTGGCTATTTCCGAGAGTCATACCGTAAAACAAAGAAATGAACAGTATCAAACCTGTCCAAACCATATTTGCTCAGAATTAGTACACACTGCAAAACCTGTACCAGGAAAAAGCAACTGGATGCTGTTATGGCTTTTCCCAGAAAACAGTTCTGTGCATTTTCCCCCAGTTTCTTTTTACTGCAGAATGTGTGCTCCAACATTCTACAGTAAATGTTAAAAATGTAACTGAGTTATTGATTTAACCAGCCACCTAAGAACTGTGGTATATCGGTATTCTGATGAATTTTCAGATTTTGGCCCATGCAATGTAACTTCAGAAAACCCAGCTGGTAGTAGCTAGCTTCCTTGAGACTCAGAATAGATAATTTGCACTCTATGTCCAGTGAAAACCTCCGTAATTTTTTTGTACTTAATAGGTCTCAAGGCTGCTTGGCATCTCTCACTTAAGTGAAGTCAGAGCCCATGGTACAAAATCCTTTTAATATGTACTTCATGCTAAATCAGTGATAAATATGGGGCAAAATTGACCCTGCTTCTCCGGCATGAATCATGACAAACAGGGTTGACAGAAATGGCAGCCTGCTGTGAATGTCAATACCTCTGTAATTACTGTTTTCTGGAACTCTGCTGTCTTTGACCAATTGTCTTTCTACTTTTTGCATGTTTATTTGGTTGTTTATTATTGCCTATGCTCTAACTTGTAAGCTCTGTGGGCTAACGATTCACTTCGTATAATTTTGTAGTGGCACTTAGGAGTCCTTGGAAACCTCTGCAAACCAGTAAGGTGTGGATTTGGAGTCTTTTTGGAGCTAAAATGCCTTTTGACATCCAAGCATTGAATATATGTAGTGCTTTTGCCATCTTATCTTTATTTGAATCAAGGTTTGATTTGTCAAATATTTTACAAATGTTTAATCCTTTCAACAAATAAACCCCACCTTTTAAATACACAGCACACTTTACTGCCAAGAGTAGTAGTCTGGTATGAAGCCAACACTGGATGAATGGGTTCTGCCAGGCCTTCAGGCTTTATGGGGATCTTTTGGGACTGCCTTCCTGAAGGTCCCAGGTGTAGCTTCTTGTAAGGCAAGCTCCGCAGCTCTGCAGCATGGTGATTGAACCTCTGGCTTCTCTCTCTTCCCAAATGGAAAACCCAAATTCAGGTCTATGCTTCACACCTGCCATAGTAAAAGTTGCAAGACAAAGCTTTTTAAAAGACTGTCAGGTAACTTGAAAGCCCCTCGATGTAACCAGACATCTGCCTGAGGTTCTCCAGGGACTTGGGACTTTTAAAAGTGGGTAAACACTGATAGGTTGTGGAGAAGAAGTTGTGTTTACTTTTCCCAGTAGAGACCATGCTGGATACACAAAGCCCCTGGATTATGACACTTAGGGTAAGTTTGTCAGAAGAAGGCTCTCTGCTGGCATGGCTGAATTGCTACCAGTACACAATCTCATGAGTTTAAGAATCCTTGAACTGTCCTATTATGCTTTAGGACTGTATTGTCCTTTGAGAAATCAGGCCTTTTGCTGCCAGGGTTCTTCTCAGGTGTGAGCCATCAAGAAGTCCATGGGAGCTTTGGTCCTCTTTCTCTTGCTGTGTGACCCTTGCCTGTCATGGCATCCAGCTCCGTATCACTTGGCTGAGCTGCATGCATGAGATGGGATGCCTCTATACATTTAATGTCTGAACAGAATGTGGGGTATGTGCCTTTCCTGTAGTTCCCTTCTGTCCTTAAGATACCCTGCAAAATGTCAGCTTCTGAATCTTACCAAAATAGATGGTACTGTTGTCTTCTTTAGATGTCACTGCTTGCACTGGATACTGCAGGACTCAGATGAGATGTGGGGCTGGATGCCAAAGGCCTGGGGGCTGCAGTGCTTTTCCACTCACTGCCAGTCACTGATTTCATGCTGGGACCCCTGGGCAGACTGAGAGCCACAGGCAGAGCCCACAGATGGGTCACTCAGGCACACTGTGGCAGCAAATTTCTTTCTCCAAGAATCAAAAAGATTTCATCTTGTTTGCACTAGAGATACTCTCTTTCATCAATGACAGACCAGTGAGTGTGTGGCCAGGGGCTGATGGCCGTGTGTTGGTGCTGGATAATTGACTGTGCTCTGGTCCCTGCTGTGAGGTGACAGGGTAGTTTTTACCCAGGGGAGGTGGCTCCTTGCGTCTCCCAGGCCGCTCTTGGTGAATTGAATGACTGGGACACTGTTTCCACGGATCTTACACCCGGCCAGGTGCAGCACAACCTCTCTGACCAGGGCGTTTCCTAAGTAGATAGTCAAGAAGATCTCTAATCTAGCTAAATGTTCTGAAATAGAAGCAAGATAATATTTTCTTTCTCATCCTCTGTGATCTGTGTGGAGGGAATAGAGACAGCCACCACTCATTTAGCAAGAGCAATTCAATTTTTAAGAAATGGGAAGAGACACTAAAAAGTACTCTATGACTTAGGGTCATTTAAGCAGATAGCACTGAAGCAAAACCCATGATTAAGAGAAGCAATTATTTTTAGATACATTATTACATATTATTTGAAATCATTGCAGCTGGAAAATAATGCATCTATCACATTAATTTTCTATTCATTTTATTTTAAATGAGACCTACAAATGTTGTAGAGTTTGAAACATAATTGCTAGCATGACTACCCTATCTGCAGCCAAATAAGCTTTTTTTTTTATTCGACTTCATTTTATAAATGGAATGTGGCTTGAAAGTTTGAATTCAATCCTTCTCTGCTCAGCACTAAGCCATATATTGGAGAAGTACAGCACTTAAATCTTGCCAAGATACCTTTGCAACTAGAAGGGCAAGAGAAAATTCAGTTCTGTAAAGGGACGGCTTAGATTCTGGAGAGCAGAGCGAAATCTGTGGAGAAAATCCTGAAACTGCAAATACTGTGGATTTAGATTGATCCTAATAATGCGTTTTATTATTTAGATGTAATAAAAATTCAAATGACGTGAAAAATAGTAAAATCTCTAGTTTTAGAGGTTAGTGAGAGAGTGAGTTAGTGAGAGAGATTAAAGAATTTTTGGACTATGCTATATGAATGCCAATATAGCCAATAGAGTTTTGATAGCTATTCATCTAACATTTACAGAAAGACATGAACAATATATCACCTTTCACTGCCAGCTGCAAACACATATAATCAGTCACAAATTATGTACTTAGATTTTGGGAACGTGAGATGTTTTATGTAATGTTAATACCGAGACCGTGGGTCCAGAGATACTGAACAGAGAGTCTCTGGCCCAATCCTGATCTCTTTGATATTTCTATTGACATCAAAAGTGAGAGCCATATGCAAAGGGTTTAACACTGCCATCTGCAGATTGCTATCAGGTTTGCTGGGTTTTCCCACTGATACAGGACTGCCTTTTCACTTAGTAAATCACAACAGTTAATTTGCTGCCCTTTCCTTTCACTGCTGGTTACCCAAAAGCCTGCTGGATATCCTCTGATGGAGTTTTTCTGGGAATGCTACACTAGATCAGTTTTGTCAAAATATCCTTTTTTTCCTCATGCCTCATTTTTGACCTTTCCACCCACAAGGGGACTCTGGGCAACCAATCTGAGTCAAATAAGCATGAGGCTATTGAAGATGATGTGTACATCCTGTGTTCTAGGATGACTTAGAAGTAGTGAAACTCAGAGCTGATATCTTTCTCTCACTTAATAAAATTGCCAGAAGGGAAATACCTTCACTGTCAGAATAACTATGTGAACAGATGAATTAGGATTATTGGATGTTTTTAATGAGCTTTCTAAATTAGTCCTAATATAAAGGCATTATGGCATGCTTGTGTCCCCAAAATGCCACCCCAGCATGGAAAAAATGAAAAAGAGCCAAGATTGGGCACAAATGGCTTTATATAAATATACAGTTTGAACAAGAGAGAGAACTAACTAGGAGAGTCTGAAAACCACTGCATGGAAGAGCTAATCCCAAAAGTAACATCAATGGGATGCCTCAAGAAAGATGAGGTTTGTCTACACCAAAACCCAGAACTTGCTGCAGGAATTCATGAACTATCAAAAACCTGAATAAGCAAGTCCATGTGGCACAGTGTAAAGTTGTGGGAGTTACCAGTTTGGGCTTCCATCTGGGATATCCTGCCTTGATACTGCCCTGAACCTGAGGTGTATAAAGATCTGTCTTGTACGCTGTCGGCTTTGGAGTCTGATCACGTCACTCCACCATACTTGTGCTGCTATTGTGGACAGTATCTGCAGGAGAGATACAGACCCAGGCAATTTCCATTCTATTGCAAGCTCTGGTGACTGTCTACAGTGTGACATTTAACACAAATTGTTTCAGCTCTTTGTTTTCATATCTAAAATTAGGATAAAAGAATAATCATATCCCTTTGTAAAATGTATCTGATTTTTAAAAAAACCCCTCATATTTGAATGACTCTGTTTACTAATTTATTCTTGATTCTGAGTAAGAATTTTAATTAATAGAGAGAATAAGTAAATAGTGAGGGTTGAAATTAATCAGTTTTGGCGAGTTTCATAGTCTATCCATTCTGATATTAAACTGTGTTCTTGCCTACTTCAGACAGAGTGGTGTAAATTTACACGAGAATTTATTTTTTGAGAGGAAGAGCAGACCCCACAAATGAGATATTAATATTTTCTTCATTACAGCAAGGTCACATACAACTGCATTTTCAAAACCCAGGTGTTCTGCACTTTAGGCAGTAGGTGCTCAAATAGATCTCTGCATGCTGCTCTGGCCAGGAGTTTTCAACAGTTATCTTTAATGCTGATCTCTTCTAAAAATATGACCATATAATTACATGCTCAGATACTAAGGAGTGTGACGATGGTGACTGGAGGCATGTGTACTGGTTCCCTGCTGGACACTTGGAAATTAGCAGTCCTTGCCTTTACTTCTCAACGGGATTGCTGCAAACATTGGCCTGTCGTTACAGATGGCTTCCTTATTCTCTGCCTAGCAGCAACAGAAAAATGATGCACCCAATTACTGGTGCCACTTATAAAAAAAATGCACAGTTCATTAGTTTGAATGGGCGTGCAGTTCTGACCCAGTGTGTCATTTACATATTATAATCAGTCATTAGCATATGCTAATCACATCCCTGAGCCTTGCCCTGGCACTTCTAAAAGATGCTGGATGATACTCTGTAGATGCTGGCTGTTGTTGGCTGTGCTCTGAACGCAGGCTCCTGCTTCAAGCAGTAGCCTGGGCTAGTTGGCTCCAAGCTTGGTACCAGGAGAAGTCTGCTTGTCTCTCTGCAGGAAGGACTGCTAAATCAGGTTCAATTGCAAGTAGAGGCTTTTTGAAGGAAAGTGTGTTGCATGAGGGCAAAGCATATTTCTGAGAACGAGTCATAACTGGCAACCCTCTGTGATCTGCAAGAGAAACCAGTTGAAAATGGATGGAGACCCACAGACCTTTCCTAAACATGACAGCAGTGTCTAGTCCATTCAGCAAGTAGATACTATCAGGAAAAAGGCAAAGTGCCAAACCCCTGGAGTGGTAGTTGAAGTTCTGTATTGAAGACCTTGAAAGTGCCCTGAGTAAAATCAAAACATGTTGAAGCTGAATTTCTCCCATGCCCCACACTTCTAAAAATGTTTTGACCTTGGTTCATTTCCTTTGGGGTCTAATCTCCAAAGTTTCATCTACATTTGCTGCAGCTCCTCCCTGGCTTACCTTCTACCTGCCACCACAGAGCAGAGAGCAGGGAACAGTGTCTACCTGAGGGGGAAGGATTTGTTTGCCTCTAGCTGAGCCCACTGGAGTGCTTTGGCTGCCTTTTAGGATGGAGTCACTTCCAGAAAGCCCCTTGATTTTCTTTTTTTTCCTTGAGGTTTCAGACTGTCCCAGTTGGTTCTAGTTAGTGGAGTTCCTTAGATAATTTCCCTTTTGGGTTTGGCCAGAGTCTCTCATCTTTCCTCGCTGAGGTACATCTGCCATACCATGTAGCATCTTTCCTATTAAGAAATATGTTTACCAAGCATGAGAGCTAAGCATGGGAACTGGAGTTCAGGTGAGATTACCTCAGCAGAGATGTTGCTGATGTTTCTTTTTCCTTGCGTTGACCAGGGGAGTAGAGCAAGGCAGTATCACCTGCTGTTCTCATGCCTTTTGGGGAACTGTTCCTTTCTTCTGCAGGCTGGAAGCTCTGGGTGCAGCCGTACATTTCTTCTACTTCATGCTTACAGTTGTCTCCCACTGGATGGTCTCTCCTATCACTATGGCTGGCTGGGTAAGTGTGGAAGGTGAAGCATGGTGGATACCTGGTTGCATACCCAAATACAGAGCAACCAGTCCTTCCAGCCACACTTGCCTCTCCTATATCATGAGCTGGGAGTTGACTGGAAGTGGTGCTCACCATGTGCTCAGGGCTGCAGCTGCTGGATGTCACCTTCCCAGCTCCTGGTGCCCCTGCCCACCATCCCTTTTGGCAGGAGAGGGGATTCACATTCAATACTCAGAAATTACATGTTGAACACTTATTAATCATGGCATTAGCATTAAAATCACAGGATATTAAAACTAGCATATTCTCTGTGGCTTATGGTTCTGGAGCCACCAGGGGCCAGGGTCTCCAGGGCTTTTCCCGATAGCATTACAGATTGCTGGACATGGGGAAGAAAGAGAGGAAGGGAGAGCTCTCACACAAATCTATTGACTTCAGGGACTGGGGTGCAAGAAAACAGACAACAACTGCTGTGGAATTGATTAAAAACTCTGGCAATGCTGCACGTGTTTTTGTCCGTGGGCAGAATAAAACATGCTAACAAGGGCTGAGCCTAGCTGAAGCTTTAATTCCTTTCTGTTGGATAATTTTTTTCTAATTCCTCCTGATCCAGACATCCATTCTGTTACACAGAGCCACCCACAAAAACACTCTTTCTGTGCATTTCTGTTGCTCATCCTGAGATTTCACTGCCCACTACCAGAGAGGATGGCTGTTACTATATGACTTTTCATGCAGGTTTCACTGCAGCTGAAGTATCCTGTTTTTCAAACAAACTTCTATCAAGTAGAAGTGATTAGCTAAATTAATGTGAAGTTAATGTCCCAAAGCAGCACAATTTGTTCTCAGAACTTCACGCGACATTTAGCTAACAGCTCAAAGAAAGGGTTCCATTTGATAAAGCGATCAGAAAGAGTCACAGCAATGAGCTCGGATACGCAGGGCTTGGTATAGCTTTTTCACTACCATAAATTAAAGAATAAGTATCAAATAATGTATTTAGCCAGGCAAGCATATGTAGGGAAAAAAAATGCAACTTGGAAAGTTTCTTGCGGTTTCCATGGTGCATCTTGCAAATGGTAACTCTGAAGGCCACCAGCAGAGAACAGTGCTAGGAAAGGAGGGACTGGTTAGGCTTGGGAAGGCCAAAATGCCAGATTTGAGGTGAGAGTCTGGGTCCCTCACACCCTGACATGTTAACACCAACAGGCCTTTAATGATACAGCTCACTGCTCATCCTTATGCAATAGCCTTTCACTTATGCAAACCTATGTCCAAACCATATCTGGATCAATAAAAGTCTGCTGTAGGACAATGGATGTCTGTTTCTGAAAATGCTCTCAGAAGAGCCTACCCTAAAGGATGCCAAACACTTGATAGCAATCTTTCTCACAGAATTAATCCAGGGAGAGCAAGACCGGGATGGCAGTTTTTGTGCAGGTGCATTGCCTGAGCTGCCTGGGGAAGCACACACAACACCTGCTCAGGCACTACCTGACTGGAGTTGAACCACTGCAATTAGTCCCTCATTTTAATGAGCACCAGGCTCAGTCACATCTTTTTTAAATCACCCCCTGGTGATTTTATCCTTTGAAGTGCTGTTAATCCTCCACTACTGGGAAGATTGTGAGGAAATGGCTCACAGCAGTAGCACTCAGGTGTGCTGGGCACCTTGCAAACCAAGATGGGTCTGTATGGCTTCTTGTTCATGGTTTTCAGGGTCTATTTTGACTGCAAATGGGACCATCTTGGAGAGACCATCCCTGGTTGACTGACGGCTGTTTGAACTAGGATGGCTCAAAATGGCACCATGGCTATTCCAGATGGATGGGTTTAGATTAACTCTTAGAAATCTCTCCATTTAATCAAGTGTCTTCTTTGCAAGGACAACTCCATGTTCTTTAAATTTAGGCTTCATATTTGTCCTGTGTTCCTAGGACTCATCATGTAACTTTGAACAGCATGGCCCATTCACCCCAGCTAATGCAAATAAAGTATGAAAAGGCTTTCAGTCCAGTAAATGTTTGGAGGATGACTGTCTGCCTGACAAGCAGAGCTACTCTAGCACTTCAGTATTAAAGAAATCCTGCAAATTCCATCGGCTACAAATCCAGCAACTTTGTGGGGAGCTTTTAGGAATGCATTCCACGGTCATTTGATGCATATTGGGCTAGAACCAAAAAGTGATTAAAGACTGAAATTAGAAGCCTATGAAATAAGCTGGGATCCCTAGAAAATCAGTGCACAGCTTATTGTAAATTTGATTATGAATTTTTTAGCACTAAGTAGACGAAATTACTGTTAATCACATGTAAATTGAGATACTGGAACTAATCCACTGAAATTAGTGGGATTTTTGCCATTGATTTCCGAAAGAGCAGGATTGGGCCTGCTCTGAGCAAAGAAGGGGAGGTGGAAAATTAATGTCTTGAAGAAGGAAGACTTAGGCCAAGTCTCACTATCAAAATGATGGATGGCTCAGTAAGTAACCAAACCTCTACTCTGTTTCTCTCCCTCAAGAAAACATCATTAGCTGAAAATCTATGCCAAGCTCAAGAGCCACTTCTGTTAAAAAAAAAAAAAAAAGAAAAGAAAAAAGAAAAGGAGAAAATTTTTTAGCATGATGTATTAATATCAAAAGTCAAAACCGGAAACTTACTTACTGAACACGTGCTGACAGAATGTTTGGTAACTGGCACAAGGAGTAGAAATCCAGCTTGTAATGGGGTGTCAGTAGAAGGGCTGTATTTGCTGGAAGTGCTGCTTCCAGTGGGATGCTCTGGTCTTTTCAGCCTGCCATGGTCAGATGGCATGGATAATCTGCAGAGACAGTGCAGCCTGAAGTCAGGTAAGCATCCTTACCAGCGGCATAAGTTTCTTAAGAACAGCTAATATGTCCAGGTAATGTAGGCAGAACCTCAGAATTAAAAGTAAAAGTCAGCTGCATTTTAGACAGAACAAATGCAAGCTAAAGAAAGATTTTTTTTTTTTTTTTTTTATCATCTAGAATTCAGCTTTAGTTTGTATTTACTTACTGTAGCATTTGGGAATAAGTAGGCGTAGTTTATGAATCAATTATTGATGGTGCTGTAGTCCCCTCCACGGCAGGCCAGAATGTACAAATGGCCTTTGCACTTTTAAGGTACAACCATCCAGTATTGATCACCACTTCCTGTGCTGTTTAACCTCATGGACAAATCATTATCAGCTCACATGTATGGAAGCAGAGATTCCCTAATTCTCCTTTCTCCTTTTCCCGGACTCAGAACAATGACCAAGGGCAGAATGAGGAGAGAAGTTAATAATCACTCTAAGCTGCCTCTGCACCATATTCTTAGGCTACTGGAGATCCTTGGCAAGAATTCATCTTGAGACTGGCTCTGCACCACTCTAACTGAGCCCTCATTCCTGAGGACTCATTTGAACAACAACAGCCATCGGCCAAGGCTTACCAGTCACGCTGTTCCGTCTGTTTTCCCCTGTTGCATATGCCAAAGCCTGATGGAAGTGTCTTTACCCAGCCTGAGAAATCCCTTACATAAGGTAAATTCTCCAGAGGACCTTTATGCATGATTTACAGCATCATTATGCTATCATGCAGCTATAAAACCCATAAAGGCCCAAGCACTGAAACCAAGGCTCACACAGATGCATGCTTTCCTCTAACCGCTCCTGTGCCTCCAGAAAATGTGCAGCAGGAACTGCCTCTCCCTGCCTTTCCCTGCCTTTCCCTGCCTCTCCCTGCCTCCACAGCCCACCACCACACCCTGGCAGGCCACAGTGTGTTGCCGACCAGCTGCATATTGCATGTGATGCCCGTGAGGGAGAAGAGGGCTGAAGAGCTCCTGGCAGATGTGGGTGTACCTGCAATATGGCAAGGTGACAGAGGTTGCAGCCAAGCACCATGGCTCTTCCCTTATCATCTGATGCTAGAAAGTTTTCTCTTGCCAGTAGATAAACCACTGCACAGCCTCAGCTGTCAAAAAGAGAAGCAGCCTGAGAGTCTTTGCAAATACGAATTAAACACGACTGCTCAGGTACTGTGTTATGACAAGCATATTTCCATCCATTATTTTCAGCTACCTAACAAGAAATCATTTCAGTATCACTGGCTAACTCTATATACTCACTCATTTGAATATAATGACTTCAGTTTCATCTGAAGACTTAAAAGTCTTCTGGGCAAATGGGATATTTCTTAAAAATCTTTGTGAATTGAAAAATTTAGTGGCCATAGTTGATTTCCCATTTTGATGGGTACATTGCTTTCTTAGCCATCTCTCAGGCAGAGTATATCACCTGAAGTGTGAAGTTCTATAAGCACAAATTATTCCTGATACTGAAATGCCTTCTTTTTTTCCCCCTAATTAGTAAAGTTAATTTGATTTAAATGGCAGTTCTGCTGAGGTACTGATATTTATTCCGCTTTCAATACACGAACATTCTGAAAATGTTTTCAAAATATTAAATGAAGCTATAAGTTTCCTGTTGTCAAGAAAAAAATAAACCCCCACAAATTATTACTTGAGCATATTATCCCCAAACATTTTTGAGAGGGCTTGCTTGGCTTTCTTTACACACTTTGATTTTTTAGGACTAATGACTTCTCCCATGTGGCAGAAAATTTCAAGCCTCAGCTATGAAGACCCAAGAAAAACATAAGCCTCTTTATGAGAAATATGTTATCCTAAGACAGTCTTTTTCAGCCTGGTGTGCTTGCAGACTCCTGTGGGTCCCAGCACTCCTACTTTGGGGACTAGGAAGGGTAAGCAAAACCAGCATGCCCACTGCCAATAGGTTTTCATTTGCTGCGCAGAGATCCACATCTCCAGTGATAAATCCTTAAGGGTCCACAAATTGAAAAATGTTGAAAATCACTGCCCTAGGAATTGTGCTCATACCTTGGAGCTATCTTTGCTAATTGGGCAGAGCTGACAAGCAGGTCCAATATGGTGAAGAGAGATCCCCAGATTATTAACAACATGATGGCATCTGGAAGTTTTGTAGAGCAATAGAGGCACAGCTCTAATCAAGCACTTTTTCAGCCTCTTGTATAGCCCATCTGTTACAGATTTAGCATATTATATAGAATGCCCTCAGCAACTGACTTTGATGTATGTTCAACTGTGAAACTTCTTTTGTAACTAACATAAAGAAATTATTGTTTATTGTCTGCTAGGTCCTTAGAATGGAATCTCTGCAACAGTCACCAAAATAAATGATCTATGTTTCCAATATCTATGAAATATTGGTATCAGATGGAATTACTCTGTTATCCAAAGATCACTAAGTGGTGGAGATTTTTTCTGGATTTCACTAGAATTCTAATCTTGGCCAAACTCTGCATAAGACAAAGGAGATATGTTAAACTTAGGATACAGAGATTTTAGATGAAAAATAGGAAGCAATGTGGTGCAAACATAACTATGTTTCTATTGATACAAAATGATTTATCGTAAGTATTAGAACACATTTTATTGCAAAGTACTGAAGCAGCCTGGTCATTTTTATTCCCCTTTGCTTGGTGCAGCACAAAAAAAGAGTAAGGGATGTGTCCTGGATAAATTCCAGTTTGGGAAGTTATATTTTGCTCGACCCTAAATTCACCCAGCAGTGCCAAAAAAGAAGGAAAAAAGCCTCCAGTCCTAAATCATTCTCTGTTGCTGTAATTCTTAATCAGTAGATGCATCTGATGACTTCCCTTAGTTCTGAGAAAACCAGGTCTTTCTTTACAGGGCTCTTTATTAAGTTATAATGCTTTCATTCTCTAGAATGAGGAACATTCTATAAGTATAAAATAACTGGTTTGAGAAGCCCGTATTTGTTTCTAAGCTAGTCTACACCTTCAGCACCTGATATTAGTGTAATATAATCTCCTTCTCTTCAAATTTGTTTTCAATGTTTGACTTAGTGAAAAGTTCCTTACCTTGTTCTTCTTCAACCAGAATTTTCATTTCATTCACAGAGGACTTGTCTGGATGAAGTGTGTGGCAAGTTGGTCAGAATTTCAGCATTTGGCCCTTAGGACTGCCACGGCTCCTCAAGGACAGTTGCCAAAGCAGCTGCCAGGATGCCACCTGCAAATGTCAGGAGACTACCCTCAGGATCCTGACAGTGGCCGGCAGAACCTGGTAGAGCATTTTGCTGGTCCAGGAGCTGCTCAAGCCCATGAACTGCTGAGTTTTGTGGACTGGGAATGCCTGTTTAAGATGAGGCTTCGGCAAGTGGATTTCTCTGTGTAGCTGTGTCAGGAAATTTTTCCCTTAAGCTTTTGACAGGAAGGCTGAATTGCTGTGATCTCTGGTGTTGTTCCCCACAACATCCATCTGTGCTCCTGTTACAATGCTAGGAGCAGGTGATGAAGGAGTGTGAGGACTGTGTGCCGCACGGTATCAAGGGTCCGTCCAGGCCACCAGGCCATGTGCACACTGTGAGGACGTGGGAGGGGTCAGAGAGGAGCACACAGCCCCAGCACTGTACTGGGAACTCGCCAGGATGCTTTCAGCAGCTGTCACAGATTCGTCTTCTTAACGCCAATGGTCATCAAAGGGAAATGAAAATAAACTGTTGTTCATATTCCTACAGAATGAGGGCTACCAAGTCTTAGGACCAGAGTGCCTTCCAAGCTTGCTTTAGATCAAGTTTTAATTTCCCTGAAAGTCACATTAACAGTTTTAATTCCCTAAGTCACCTTAACATATATCCATGTTTCTTCCTTAGTTATGCAATCCAACAACTTTATTGAAACTTAAAAAAATAAGAATAGATGATGCACTCACTGCTTAGGTTTCGTGTGTGTGTTTTTATTGTTTACAGTTAAAGCGGGGCAGCTTTGCACTGGAAGAAGTCACCAAGTCACTCACAACTTTAAAATTGCCCAGTTTTGATTTACAGACATAAATTAGTAATAAATATCTCTAATTACTTTAAATACTTTGCATTGATAATTAAATTGTAAAGGGGGCTATAAATGGATGGGAAGAAGAGAATATGTTCCCGTTAATATTTACGCATTTTTCTGGCACCAGTTATCTCCCCGTAAATTTTTTGAATACAGGACAGAATCTGATAAAGTTCTTGTCTTTCATAAAGAAACTCTGTGTGTCTCCCATTTAAACCATCTAAACAACACCAACACTTAAAGAATCTGAAAACATATATTCAGTTTCTTCCTTATCATATTTCTTTGGTTTCTGAAGAGAGAAAAAAAAAGCTTTTGCTAAATAGGCAAAAAGAAAAAAAAACTTAGATTGGTTTTAAAATATCCTGGACTGGGTGGCAAAGTGAAGTTCTTTACAAACCAAGAAATATGTCAGATATTAATTCATGGATTTATAAGAAAGAGCAATACAAATATGGTCATGTGGCATTTCCTTATGCTCAAAGTTCATAAATTAATATTAACCCCAAAGTTCAAGAAAACTGCAATAGAGATGTACTCAGACTGCTGACAGTTTCTGAGAGAAACTTGCAAAGATCAGTATCATAGATTTTGATGTGGGGAAGGGTTTTGCAAAGAGATAGTATCGACTTTTAAACATCCTCTCCATGGGCAGTGGCAAAACAAGAACAGAAATTGCTTATGACATGCCTTAAAGCTCGGCAAGTTTTTGAAGGGATCTGTTCATCTGAAACAAAGCAAAAAAAAAATCACTGAGTAATTGATTTTTACTCCAGCATAAAAACTCTTTATATTTTTGGGTATTTTTGCACTAGGTGTTATTCAGTGATTGAGTACCAAACAAAGATAAATTAAGTAATTCACTCTCAGGAACTTCAGAATGAAGTGGTACAGTGTTGGTGATAACCAGCTAGCCTTACACATAGTAGTATTGCTTGCTTTCATAGGAAGATCACAAAAAGAGACCTTTTTATCCAGTTCACTAATTAAATTAACAAGTTGAGTAAGCATACATTATTAATACATAAATGAGATGCTTTTCACCTCCATCATGAACAAATTTTATGAGCTTTTAAGTATTTATTATGGTGGAGTCTCAATATGAAATATAGCTCCTAGGACCCAATGTCAAATTTAGGGCTCTGATTTCCCACTCAGGTTCCTCCAGTCCTTACTGATGTCAATCACAATTCCCATGGATGCTATTAGTTAAATAACACTGTGTACAGTATCCCACAGCAGAGTGGTAGAGTGCGGGAATTATCTCCAATGTGTAAGTGTGTATCAATATTTGAATCCTCTTTATATTGCTGGATCTAGCAGAACAATGTATTAGTACATCCTGGCTGGCTCAAACTGGATGTCTCTCCAGCCCAGTAGCCTGTGGCTGACAAAGCCAAATAGGGGATGCTTAGGGAAACAGTACAAGAAAGTGGGAAGGAATCAAATAGCGTTTCTGCTGGGATATACTCTTAAACTCTGACGTGGTGGTCTGGGGTTGCTTGGCTGCTTATTGTCCACATGGCTTCCTACGAGGTCAGCAGAAATAATACCATATGGGCTGAGGCTGCATCTCACTAGTGTTTTCGTTGAAAGTAGTAGACAGATTTTTACAGAATTTCCAGTTGTCTTCTTTATCATCTACTGGTTTGATTCACAGTGGGGCTTTGGATTTCTTTGAGAGCAAACTAAATAAAAAACTCTTCTCCTGGTTTGTATTAGATGCCCTCAAAACCCAGATGGAGTGACGAGGCTACAAATAACTGGCTGGTGCTTTGACTGGCTTTGAAACACAGGCATGATAAGGAAGTTTAACCCAGAGGACCAGGCTGAATCTAACCTGAAATAAAATCCTGTAATTGTATATAGTGTAAATGCAGAGACTTCAATACTGATCTCTCAGGCTATGACTGAGAGGGCAAAGCTGCAATTCTTTCTTGAACTACTGAGCTGCAAACCAAGCTCTTTGCACTATCTTTGTTGAAAGAGACTTGAGTGTAAGGAACTCCATAAAACCCGGTACTGATGGGAATTCATGAACCCATGTAGCAGTAGTTAATATTAAACAATATTACCTACATATCCATCTCTCAGACATAATTTTAGAAGCTGCCATCTTCTTGTTCACTGAAATAAAAATTTAGCTAAGAAGTATAAAGCAACAAAATGAAAAAGGACAAAGCTCTTTTTTTCTCTCAAATTGCTCTACACAGTTTACCAATTAGTTCCTTTCTCATTGAATTTATGGAAATCCTGGATACTTTCAGTGATAATAATGAGTCAACGGACAAAATTAGATGAAATAGTATTTATACATCAGGGCAGCGGGTTTCAGGTGCTGATTATTACCTAATAACCTGCTTCAGAGAAGAGGAAATAAAACCACAGCAAAAAGGGACTGCCCAGTTACAGAGTGGCTGCGGAGTCCCCTTTCCATGATGTGTAGTCACATCCTGGACCTCAGAACTCCACCGTGTGGCATCTGGCACGTGTGGGAGGGTGTATGTACTGGCACACTGGCACGTAACCATCTAGAAACCAGCCGATAATGCAGGATGTATTGTAAGCTACCGTTGCTCTGAGCAGCAATAACTAGCTGCCTGGCTTAGGGAATTGTAGGGCACCAATCACCGTAGAATCTAAGTGCCAATAATGCTTAACATTTATTTTACACTTTACAGAGTTAAAGTGCTGTAGGAACATTAGCTAATTAATTATTGCATCTCCCTTGTGAGGTGGGTCGGTTGGTAAGTATTAGTCCCATGTTACAGATGGGAAAACTGAGATGCAGTGTTTTCCCCTTTTATTTTTCTATTGTATTCTGTAAAGTTCCAGAAATTCTCTAGAGGAGTTTGCTGCAAGTTACTTGCCCAAAGTCACTACTCAAGTTGGTCTCTGAGCAGTAGTATAAAATTTGACTTCAGGTTCCCTCTCTCTTGCTCAACCCTCCACACACAATGCAGCCTGTTTCTGGATGGTAAGGAGACTGTTACATTGCACGCACACACAAAAAGCAAACAAATCAGAGCTAGAGCACCAAACCCAGTGCTCTGACAGATCTGCTCAGTCCAGAACTCCAAACAAGTAATCTGGGTACTCTGCTACCTCTATTACAGGCTTTCATACACTAGAAATAGGGTAGATCTGCAATACCTTTTGAACAGGCGTCCAGAGGCAACTGGAGAACCCTGCAAGGAACGTGATCTGTGCTTCTTGGTAAACCTACTGCTTGAGAAGCCCAGAGCAGTGACAGGATTGGGATACCTGAAAACTCAGTGATATTTTTCAAATCTTTCCGTACCATTCAACATTCAAGTCACTAGAAGTGGCCCTAAAATCCAAACACGGACTTTTGTTGCATGAATACATGTTCTAGCAGAAATCAGATTTCCATTTGGCTTGGGGCTTTTTTGGGAACAGCAAACAGCTCTCAGGGTCTTGCAAGAACTTGCTAGGATAGCCAACACCTTCTCCATGTTAGGTGTTGTTGAAAGAGAAAGGAATCCATCCTTCAACAGTAAATGCAGAATCCCTGTGCTTTGACTTATAAAGGTTATGTTCAGAATTAGGAAAGGATCGGTCCCAAGAACTTAGTGATCATAAGTCAGGTTGCCAAATAATCTGATGAATATTGGGTTATTATTTGCTAGTCACCTTTCAGTAAGCCCAGATAGTACTTTCAGCCTCACCTTGCAGTTGCTTGCACTGAAATAATGATTTAGCTCTTTTCATTCTTAGCTATGAGTCTGATTTTATCACAGACTTCTAACAGTTGATGTTTTAAGAAACCCCCAGGATTCACAAGACCCGGCAATTTCAAAATGCAATTCATAAAGCTAATTGCAATTCTTCATGTAAGTAGAACTAATTACGTCTATGTACTTGACCTTTAAACACCAGTTTTGTTTTCTCTCTGAGACTTTTGTGGTTTTAATTTCTTCACCTCTCTGTTTATTGTTCTTAATCAAATTGTGCCCTCAAGTGATTAAGAACTCAAATTAAGGTTTATACTTTTCTTAAAGTATGTGATGGAAAGAAGAGGGTTAATGCAAACACTTTCAAGGCAATATTTAAAATATTTAAATTATTAGTTTGGCTGATTTAAATACTTCTTCAAAGTGCTAATAAAACAAATATTGTATTATGCTAGTAGACAAGATCCAATGAGGAGAGTTTCCCTATAAAATTATTATAGGTAATGTAATAGCAAAGTGCCTTCCCTAATTAAGCAAGGTGTAAATCAAAAATATATAATGAAGAGTGCACTTGATTTTAAAAATCACTTTAAATAAGATAAAGTCTAATCAGTAGCATAGGCAAGATTATAAAAAAATAATTTAACATTGTGTTCTGGCAGCAGCCTTTGAAAAACCACTTCTGGTAGCCTTCCCTGGCATTCAAGAAGTATTGGCAGCCTTGGCAAACCGGCAGGAAAGAAGATGCAGAAATTATCTAATTTAAACATCTGAATCATTGTGTGTTGGTTCCGCCAATCTTTGCGCCCTACCCTTGGGTTCCCCTGCACCGTCCATCATCGCTGTACTGGGGATTGGGCTGGTGCCTGCAGCTAATGAATACTGCATCGCCTCCCCTCCTTTCATCTCACCTATCAAGATGGGAATGCGAAATACCGTACGTGTCTCTCATCCTGCCTCTTACCATCAATGCAACTGTGAAGCAGTGTCAAAGAGGGGGAGGCTTGGATGGATGGATGGGCTTGGGCTGCTCTCCCTCCTGACCTGGTGCCTCTACTGGAAAGCTGACACCGCTTGCTGTGGGCAAGTTGTAATATGGTTTGTTTAATAGGGTAAATCACGCTTTTATCACTGGAAATAAGATGTGGTGGAGACACGTTGTCATGGTTACTTAGCCATTTCCCCAGAGTCACAACACCAGTGTCCCGGAGGGGACATAATTCTATTTCATGCATATGCATGAGGCTAGCAGGTGCTTTGGCACTTTAATTATATATTTTTTAAATGGCTAACTGTAAAATTGTGACAGAAACACAGAGTAAAAAGAATAAGAAACGGACTTGGAAAGCAGGCAATAAGATTGTCAAGAAAAGGAAAAAAAAGGTCCAGGTTTCTGAAGGCCAATGCCAGAATTTAAAATAAATAAATATGTTTCCTAATTATTTAGGAAAGTCAAGGAGATACTGAAAATTAAAATCTCCAGGTAGGAGGGAATGTGAAAGAAACTTTACAGAATTGATTTCTTCTATGAAATTTTTCTATAGGAAAGCTGCTCGGCTCATGGAAATGGCAACAAAAGTGGGTGTCAGAGAAACAAGATTTAATAAAATATTAATAACTCTTAAATAATTCAGAAAAGCCCCCCCAAACAACAATAAAACATGTAACTACAAAATCTATTGGCAAATGATTGGTATCATCAGATGATTCCTTTCATGCCTGTTCAAGAGGTTTTGTAAGTTAGTGCACTTCGTTTAGATTCTGTTTCCTCATGTTATTCATGACCTACCAGCTCCTGCTGTCCCAGGTGTTAATTACTGTCCTTCAGGTTTTTTAGCTCAGTACAATAGGAAGTAAACCAGCTTTAAGTCAAAATAACCTATAAAAACAAAAATTTCCCAAAATATCTTCAGATATATCAGCTGCTGTGTAATTACTGTGTATTCAACTATTATAAGAGTCTGTGCATGTTTTTACAGGTAACTGATATTTAAACATTGGCTAATGTGTCCAACAGTAAGACGAAATCACAAAATTTGGAAAACCTCTGAATACTGGTACCTGTTGGACACTAAAGGCTCATGCTGAAATAACAGACCTTTGCAACTAGTTTGCCTTATATGTGTCTCCTACCACTAAAGCACAATTGATCATGTTAGGGATGTTTTGGACTGGACAAAAGATTTCTGGAGCTGACAGGAATAAACCTATTCACAGAAGGTGAATAAGCTGTGAAGAATTTTTCTGAGTAATGTTCCACGTCTTTTTACTGTACCTCTTATAGAGGGTTGGGGAACCATTATTTAATGTAAAATGTCAAACCTTCAAATTTATTTCTTATTTGGTGTGATTGAAAATGAGTCTCTTCACTATTTTTGTGAGTGACTTCAAGTCAGATGAGCCTTTATTTTGTTTTGAGGACATTCACTTGAGATTTGAGATGGTTTTATTCTGTTACTTGGATATATAGAGACACATGATCTGTCTCTCTCTTCCTCTCCACTTCTCCTTCTTCCAACCTAATTTTTGCCAAAATTTATATGTTTCCACAAAGTATTTTCCTTTGACAGAAAACTGCATGCAAGTGAATGATTTTTCAAATCTTTTAACTCAGTCTGGTTTTATGTTCTTGAGCATCTTTTTTTAAGAGAATCATATCAGGCTCTGCTGTCGTGGGCATTTGGCTCAAAACCACATTTGGCAGAGTATTGTAGAGTTTTTTGTAACTCAGGTCACCTCACAGGACCTCTGCAAACAGATTCAAGAAAAAGGAAGAAGCAGGGGAAGAAAGAAGAATGAGTTACTTATATCAAGAAAAATGTTTGTATAACTGCAGGTTTTGATAGAGCAATCGTAACATGGCCTCTGAAACACTTTACTTTTGAAGCAGCTTTGACTGTTGCTGGGTCCTTCTTCCCCCAGTAACTGCTATTCTGGAGTGAATTCAGGAGGCACAGGAGCCAAACAAGTCACACTTACACTCAGGGTGAGAAACATCCATAATCAATTGAAGTGTGGACTGAAAATGTTAAGAAGCACTGTTTTCCCTATTGCAGGTCTGCCTAAATGTTTATGTTCTCCTGGAAACATTTCATGACAAAGCATGTTATGCTCACATGGGTTTTGATACAATCTAAGGCTCAGTGTTCATTGCGAGAATTCTCCTCCAGAAAAAAGAATCTCTGAAAATACCTCAAGGTATATTCATTTTTAGAAGTTAGAAGCATTTTTTTTTTTTCACTCTGTTGTGGACTCGAAGCCTAGGATGTAACTTAGCTGTTTTTTATGCAATTCTAGACAACCGAAGTAAGCACACTGCTGGTATGGATACTTACTGTAAAATATGTGTGTTCAACACAGCCAGAAGACCAAAGAAGAACACTGAGATACACTGCAGTGTTCATTAGATAGAGCAGAGACCTCCTAAGAGGAACAGACATACCTTTAGCCAATACCTTTGGAGAGAGGTGTACTAACATTTCTCTCCTGGCAGTGCCAAATGTTAAATAGAGTTGCATACTGCTCAGTTTTAGAAGAGATTTCTACAAAGAAATACTCAAAAAGAGAGTAATTTTTAGTTGCTAAGACAGCTATTCACCAAAGGAATTCAGGCAAACCTGAGTCGCTGAGGCCACATTTCCTTGTAATTATAGAGGTACTGGGAACTGCTCAATCCCTGCTCCAACATGCCCCTCACTGTTGGCTGGAAGTTACTGCCCCCTCTGCTCCTGCAACTCCTCCCTGGCTTGTGTGGGTCCAAATGAGCCCCGTTAACTTACTGAAATAGATCTTTGCTAGCACAGCTGGGTATTACTGAGTCAGGTTAGGGAGAGTTCGTACAGCCCTACTGAAAGGTCTGCAGAGGCCCTGTACTCCAGAAGAGACAGGGACTGGGCAGCTGGAGTGCTCTAAGGGCAGGAATCCACTGAGATGGTAACGACATGGGGACAAGGAACATGTCCACTGATTCTCCATGCAATTCCTCCAGCAGAATCATCATGATTCAGTGGAGCACTAAAGCATGTATTTGCACCTCCCTAAGACAAATGGGATGGAAGCTGAGTGAGCCCAGGACGTAAGTTCTGTTGCTTTCAACAGAGCAGGATTTCATCCCTTGTATATAAGTACTTTGCACAAGGGGCCTTGGGACCCTCCAGCTGCTCAAAGATAATTACAAGAGCAAGCACTTTTGGCTAATCAAAGACTGAATCCCTCTTGCAATGAGAAGTGTGGGCCTCTGTGACACCACTGCATCCCCGTCTGCTTCTACGTGGGCCAAGTCGTCAACACGCCAAATCCAAAACTTAAAAGGAATGGAAATCAAAACTGCCCTCTTGCATCTGCACCAGCAAATCCACTTTAGGGGCTTATAGCACTCCAGTTACTACTGTATTTAGGCACCTCATGTATTTATCCTCAGAACTACTCCATGGGATGAGGCAGTGCTGCTAATCCTGCAGTTCTGGCAGCTCACTGGGGACAAATGGGTGCACAGTGCCACACAAGTAGTTCACCATCAGGCCTTGCTCTCCCACAGCTCATTTTAATGTTCTCATGCTCAAGACAATGACCCTCTCACCAAATGTTTTATAGAAAGTGTATTGCCTTGTGTGCATCATATTTTAACTGCATGAAAAGAGATCTGCTTACCACATTCAAACCTGCCCTAGAAATCTCTACTATTGCCAAAAAACAGAGTTTTTGTGAAGCTCTCCTTATGAGAGAGACAAAATATTGCTATGATAGATAAAAGAGGAAAACGTTGCTGGAGAAGCATTTTAGGAGGTCAAAAATTGACAGTGATGGTGAGGGATTGGACAACAGAAGGGGCTGAGCTTCTGAGGGCACTTTCCCAGCTCCTAAGTAAAAGGAAGTGGTGGCTGTCGTACATTGCTGGAATGGGCTGTTAGATTTGCACAGCATCTAACAACATTTGATGCTGGTTCGTGCCTGAGCTGCTCAGGTGCTACCTCTCTAAATATGACTTTAAACTCAACCTCATGGAAAAATCTGAGGTACAAGTGAAGAGTTTTGCAGGAGCAAAAGTGAAGCTAACTGGAGCATTATGCGCTCCTATAGCTGAAAATAAAATAATTGAAATAATTAAAAATAGAAAAAAAAAGTCAGAAAAAGATCTTAGGAAGTTCCTATTCTACTCCTCTGTCTTTGTAACCCTATGGCAACTTGCCCTGTTTATTCCACCTCCAACACGGGCTTAAGGATCTCTACCGAAAGAAATACTGCAACTTCGACAAGCAATTTCTCCCATTTCATTACAGTCCTGGTTAGAAAGGATTCCTAAAGTCAAGACTGTTTCTATCATTCAACACGTTCAGCACGGATGTGGCAGAGCATTCCTGTGCCCTGTAACAACCTTTTATATATCTGAGGACTGGTGTTAAATACATTCTCAGCCTTATCTTCTTTAGGTTAAACAATCCTAGATTTTAAAATCTTTCTTCCAAAGTCACCTTTTGTTCACCCCTTTCCTCCTCTATGTTGTTTTTTTTTTTTGTTCTTTTTCGAAGTTACCTCCCCCGTCCCTATCCAAGGCTATACACAGCATTTCAGCCAAGACATCAGTTCTGAGAAGAGATAGAAGATTAATTTGTAGTAGAAAAAAAAGGATTTTGGTAAAAATTGCACTGAAGACTTACCTGCCACTTGCCATGTCATCCATTGCACTGCACTAAGGCAGACCTTTACAGGATTTCATGATAAATACTTCTGTTTTGATCATAAACCACTGTAATTGCAATGCAAAAAATTCTCTATCTTCCCTATAATCTCTTCTATCAGGTAGAAGAGTGTCAAAACCTTGCTGAAGTCAAGGTGCGTATCATCTACAGATTCCCATTACCCACAAGGCCCATTACACAGCCAGGAAAGAAAATAAGGCTCATTTGACATAGTATGATACATAAATATTGATTTCCAGATGCTTTACTTCTTACAGAATTTTTCCGAGGATTGAAGTTAATTTGACTTCTTCAGTAACTCAATTCCCCCTTTTGCTTAAAAAAAAGCACAATATTGTGCTTTTCTAGCTATCTAGTTCTTCATTCCCTCTCCATTCGTTCCTGGGAAGACTACTAATGACTCTGAGAGAGCTTCAGACAGTCCTCTAAGTATCCCATACAAAATTCATCAGACTCAAAGGATTTTTTAAAAAATGAAGTTAAATGAATATCGTTTACCTATTCTTGCCCTTTTCTGGGGAAAAGTCTTTTTTTCCCCGTTTCTGATTTTAATCATGCCAGCTGCATGCTCACAACTGACCTTTCAATTGATGAGGATGCAGGAACCCCACTTCACACACACAGGCCTTCTCTGCATCCTTTTTGCAACTTTTTTTGCCTCATAATTGTTCATGTGACATTGCTCTTGGCTTACCTCTTACTCCCAATGCACATGAAGAATGATTTCTTCTTACCCTTGGTGCTGCTGCCTAAAAGTGGTTCAGTCCTCATTCCAGCTTTTCTTGTTCTGTCCTTACATGCTCCTGGTAATCTTTTATTCTCAGTCCATAGTATCTGAGCATGGCTTCTTCCTTCTGTGCACCCCATGCACATGCTGGTCAATCTGTCTCCTGGTGCAGGGACTTTCCAACACTGTCAAAGCCCCCTTGCTACTACTGAAAGCTACTCTCTCTTGATCAGTTCCATGGCCAGTTGCTGTGGCCCTCCCACCATGTAAGTACCTGAGGTCTTTTCCTCTATAATTATTATCTATAAAATTTTCAGGTGGTTTTAGTCTTCTCTACATGCCAGGCTTCCAGCAAGCAAATAGACCCAAATTCAGGTAACATCTCTCCTGTTTTCTCCTTGCCTGCTCTTCCTTTCATATTGCTATTCAAGTCATGCCAATTATCCCACCAAGACTCTGTTACGCCAATTAAGTCATAATTTTGATCTTGTGTTAAGACTTCCAGCTCCACCTGTTTATCCCAAATATTTCTTCCCTTAGTATACAGATGTCTAAAGTATTCAGTGGACTGATTCACTACTCCCCGTGTCTCTCCTGTGACACTATTTGAATACCAACATCACTGAAATTTTAGGTCCCTATCAGGCTGCTCTTGTTTATGCTCACTTTTTTTTCCTAGTCAACCCCTCCCTCAATCCTACTTTAAAGCCCTTCTAACTAGGTTAGCAGCTTGCTGGATCAACGGCATGGAGCCAGTGCAGCAGGAAAACCTGAACACCTTCCAGTAGCATCTCAGGCTATGGTAGGCAGCACCCCTTCCTCCCCACACCTGCTTTCCTGATCCAGCAAACAGCAAACCTCCTCTCTTCCCATCAGAAGAGGGTCATCAAATTTCTCAGCTATTCTTTATTTTGGAGGAGGGCTGGCTACAAATCTCATATCTGCGGTCATATGAAGGATTTTTCCTTAGCACTAGGATTTAAATATAATTTCCTGGATAGCATGACTGTTCTTAATCTCCACATCTGCCTCAGGAGGGAGCCAACTCCTGCATCCCTACCTGTGGGGAAGCTGCTTCCTTCTCCACTGATGGTGCTGTTCCCTGCTGTAGGTACCCAGTCTCTTTGTGCTTAGAGGCTTCCTCACACACTGTGTCCTCAAGCCCTCCTGACTCCTTTCCCTGAAGCTCCTTGGCTTGCCACCAAAGACACCCATGGATACAGGCACTTCTCCTGCCTTCCCCACTGGAGGGGAGAGAGAGGCCTCAATCCTTGTAAATCCAACCCAGTACAGGGTCTGAGTCATCCAGGATCAGCATTCCCCACCTGAAATGCACCTCCCTGGTGCAGACCAAAGTCAAAGCTTGTCTTAATGTACAGGTACAGTGAGACTGATCTCTCTCCACCCTTAAACTGAGAGGTAGAGAACTGCTCTTCTCTGGGAACAGGCTACATGCTCCAGGGGGTATCTTCTGTTCATGGCCGTCAGTATCAGCCTGGGCACAAACCCACGATGAGATAGCTTCAGCCAGTCCTTTAAATATCCTATACAAAATTCATCATACCCAGAGGACTTGAAAACACCAGAGAAGGGAGCCTTACAGCTTTCACATCACAGCTAGCTCATCAAGCTGACCTGCTTGGAGTCTAGGCAATGCGAGTGCATGTCCCACTGCTTCTCTTCAGACAGGCATGTTTAAAAAACACTCTTCTGCCTCCTTTTCGTAAATGTAGAAGATGACAGTCCTGCCACTGCAGCCAGTCTTGTGGGGTTTTATTACCTTCCAACTATGTTATGTTCTAATGAAGGAACATTTTGTTTAGCATGTGAAACGGTAAATATCTCAAATCATAGGAAAACATACAATGGTTGCATTTTGTTATAAACAATGAGTACCCACTAGGAAAACACCAGAAGAATGAAACCTTCTTCCTTTTCCTGTTGCTTACGTGTGCTTTGCTTTCAGGCAAAATGGCATTTGCCTCCAAGACCTGAATCACCATTCTTTCCCAGCACTTGCTACCGACATAGCTTCCCAAGTTATTGTTATTCCTCTTATTGATTATTACTGCCAATACGCATACAGCTTACACCAGCATGCAGCTCCTCCAAAGACAGTGCAAATGTCCTCACAAGAAATCTGATCACTCACTCACAAAGGTAGGGGAAGGTGTGAAGAACTAGCAATAATAAACGTGGTACCAATTGTACTAGAACTATTGTAGTCTATGTACCTGTTTATCTGAATATGTTATTTTATACAGAATGGGGAATTTCGAACATTGTAGTTACTGCCGGATCTGAGTTGGACAGATCAAAGTGATAATTATCATGTTCTAGAAATCCTTATTTTTGATGATGAGGTTTTTTAAGCCTATAACAACACACAGCTCCAGTTGCAAAAGCTTAAAATTGCCTCTTCAGTAGAAGCAGGGCTTTGATTTCATCTAATTTGACCCTTCCACTGCACTTATAAGTGCACTCCAGTGTGGCTAGAGATAAAAACTTTGAAATTTAAATGTGCAACTTGCAGCTGAGGTTGAATTTGCGAGCTAGGACACAGAGTACCTTTTGATGAGCAGCAGTTTTCATTACAGCTGTCAGAAAATACCTCCCCATTAGGAAGCGATGAGTACATTTAATTCAAGTCCAACCCTTCCAACATCATCACTTACAGACACTCTTCTGCTCTGTGAGTGAGGTTCTAATAATACACTGAGCCATGTGGGACACACCAGGGTGATTAATGCTTGGATGTGAACATGTACCGCACAGAGTATATATTTCCCCCTTAAATGAATATATCTGGTTTTCATTGATATTGAGGTAGATTTGCTCTGTACTTGCTCACGTGAGGAAGCCTAGAACTGTGGGATCTATCATTCAGTAATAGCTCCTGATAACACTAACACTTGGAACATGGCAAAGTAAAAAATGTGAATTCATATTCACTTTTAATAAACTGGGGTAATTAGTCAGTTGAAATGCAATAGAAAGTGACAGCCTGTGACACATAAAAGACTGCAGACTGACAAAGACAGAGCTATTCTTCATTGCACTAACATCCGTTTCTTCATCAACATTGAATTTTTTCAGTCTCTTGGCATTTCAATTACATTATAAAATGAAGGGCTAAAATCCTGTCTCTGCATTTTTTTCCTCTCCTCTTTGAAACTAAAGAAAAAAGAATAGAAGAGAAAAACCCTCTCCTCAATTTGATTCTGTATCCCCTGAAATGATGTCAGTGGGCCACGGCATCCACAGCACCTGTGGTGCGTGCAGGAAAAGGTGTTCAAGCCTTGACTTCATCGAGGTGCTGCTGGGACTGTGAAATCCCACCTAAGGGAACTGCCTGGAAGACAGTTAAAATGGGGAAAAATAGGTAAAAACCCCCAGCAAAGACCTTTATGACTAAAACAAATGTAACCATGAAACTCAAGATTAGACACTCCTTTGCTCTTTGCTGGCATCATCAGTATTTCCCTCTGCACCCCCAGTGCCCAGCAGCTAAGGAGTGTCTAATGAGCCAGTTGGGCAACTAATTTCTGACAGAAGGGGATGCCACATTTCCACCTCACCAGCTTCCCCTTTCCCCAGTGCTTCCCTCCCTTGATGGGCTGCAGGATGCTGGGAGCCAGGGTGAGCAGAACAGTTGACAGGGCAGTGACCTCACCCATGAAGGATGCAGTCTCATGGTATTCAGCAGTGCAGGGCTGCCTTCCAGCTCACCTTTTGGGAGCAGCTGTGAGTCAGATGGCTGTGCCCAAAATATTCCTGGTTTTTAATTCCCTATTTTTCATAATGATTTTTGGTAGGGTCCACATCTGGGGACATGAACGGTGCTGTCTTGTAAATGGAGATGATGAGCAGCTACACTTGAGTCGATTCAGCATTTGGTGCGGTTAAGCCTATGTAAAGAGAAGCAATATCGTTTATTGGATCACCTGGGACAGCAGTCAGACACAGACCAGATTCCAGGGACAGTTGTCCTTCTTCAGGACTGAAACAGCCTCGCTCAGCACCTTGGATCAGCCTGGTGACCAGAGCACTGCTACTCTTCCCACTCTTCAGGTCCTCTGGAAATCTTACCTTAGGCTTCCAGCAGAGGAAAAGAAATGAGCAGAAAGTAATTTTACATGAACAACAAATGACATTTAAATCCTCTTTTTAAATGACATATGGGCATTTTGCTGTGCAAAGCCTCAGCTTGTTGACTGGTGAAAGATCAATGACTTACCTCCCAGGCATGCTATTTTGTTAATTTTTGTATATTGTTTTGAGAGGCTCAGATGGAAGGCACCAAGGTTGAGCTGCATAATTTTCTCAGAAGCCTCATGGTCTCATTTGGTTCATTCATACGTCAAAGCAGCTTTTAATTTCTCAGTTGTGGGGCTCAAGTCTTAAAGCACACCAGCAGCCGGAAGGTCCCCTTTAAGTACCTGAATGAAAGGGTCAGGTTTTCAACCGTTTCTAGTCTCCTGCAGTTCCTATTGTTTTAATAGAGGTGTACTGTTCAAAAAACTTAGCTCCCAGCTGTAGGCATGAGCACTTCTACCGTTGCTAATACTTCACAGCACAGTCAGTACTTCTATCACCTCAGTGAAAAATGGATCTAGAGGGGTTTTGTAGCCTAACTAGCATCCATGGAAAAATGGTGATGATCTGAACTGCCTCCACTGCCTACCTTTGAGTCTTATTTTCAGTGAAAAAGAAGTAATCTTTGCAGAAGTGAAATAAGCAACCATATATTTCGAATAGATCTTACAAGTCTCAAGGAGGGTAAAAGGCAAAAATATGTTAGCAGCATTATTGGAATTATTCATTTGTGAATAGATTTAATAAAAAATATTGCTCTGAGGTGTTCCTCTCAGTCCTTCCATATGTTCCTGAGATGCTCTGCAGAAGGTGCAACCTGAGCACTGTGACAGGTTGCTGAAGGCACCTCTTATCTTTTCCACTCTCTTGCTAGACTTCTTATGTCTGATATCTCCCTTCTATTGATAGCAAATTGTGTTTTGATAACTGGGTAAAACAAAATTCTGAATTTTAAGCAGTCACAGATATGAACTTGAACCCACACTTATAAATTTGAAATTCATTGCCTAGAAATGGTGGTTTGGTTTTTTTTTTAGTAAAATTTACCTATATGAATTAGTCTTTCAAAAAAGTAATGAACAGATTGGATCTGTAGTTCAGGCCAGTCCCTCAAGTGGCATGAAGTATTGACTTGGCCCTCAACACTGGTGAACCTAATCATTTTGCACCAGCTGAGGGCTCTGCATTGTTTTTTTTTAAACTCAGGGAACTTTTCACAGATAAGGCTTTATTCTCACTTTGTTCAGCCAGCAATATTCATGGTCAGAAATAGAGTGTTCCTCTGCCAGGTCACTACAGAAGTGAGATAAATGTGCAGATGAGGATGAAGCCTTAATCATAGTTTACTTTTAACCCTTAAATTTTGTTCATTATCTCTTGAGTTACTCATTCTAGAAAATCACCTTGGCTCTGGCAGAAAATACAAGGGAAATAAACTGGAGCCTGTTTTCACCTTAAGCGGCCAAGTGGTTAAAGGACTGGCATGTAAACAGCTCTGCTGCACCTATGCTGTATTATGGAGTCCAGTGGGATTCAGCTTTAATCTTGAGAGGGAGTGTGAGGGGTTTGTTTTTCACAGGGGCTTTAGCCTACAGTTAAGTGCAAACACCTGCTGAAGTACTGGTAATTAGTAGGTAATTAGTAGCTAATGTTCTTAGAATTTAAAAAGAAAAGCTTACATAAGTAATTACTTACTATTTCTTATAATGTGCTGCTTTTCCTGAGATTTCATATCCCCAGAACATTTGCCAAGTTCCTAGGTTCCTCAACATACTAAATTGTTTATTAATTACACACGTATATTGCTTGTAGAAAAAATAAAATGCATTAAAACACTGGAAACAGGAGTGAGTTATCTTTTAAATTACAGCACAAGACTCATTGGAAATGACAGAATTCACAGAGGATAACAGCTTTAGGAGGAGCATTAATTTGGGGCTGGGGGAGGAGGATGGTGGTGTCTGGAGCAGTGAAAGCAACAGCCCTGAAAGAGTTTCCTTTGCTTGGATAGGGGATAGAGAGACACGAAGTGAGAAGCAGCCTTTGTGGTGGATGTTTTGCTCAGGCCAGTAAATGTATAGCATAGCTGTGGACCTCCAACTGGATTCATTCTTTCCCAGCTCTATTCACACGTTTCAGGTGTGCTACAAGTTAGGGGCTTCTCTGACTCCACAGCAAAGTGGTTCGTGTTGTATTTCCCCTTTTGTAGAAGGATCATTTCTGGATCAATGGAAGAGCTACAATATCTGCCTTGTCAAACTCTCTGTGCAGTCAGTACTCGCCGTTTTCATACATGAGAACTCTTTAGGCAAACCTTTTCTACATGTTTTAGATGAGGACTCAGAGATGATGCAGCTGTTGAAGCTGTGATTGCACTTACCAGCTGCCAGCCTTGCTCTTGCAGTGTATGGGACCTGCTTTATACAGAGGTAGAAGAGCAGAGTGCCTGCTGAGTCTCCAGCTGGAACCAGGTGATGCTCACCATGCATCCTTGTGTAGAACCCTGCTTGCAGCTCTGCATGAGCCCCGTCCTCTGTGGCAGTGGGGTACACACCTCATCCTCTCTGATGATGATTCTCCTTCGAGGTGCAGCACAGGCAAAAGCAGGTTTAGTAACAGCAAGGACCATGCAAAGGCAAATGGGAGTTCTACAGAGTAGTCCTTGCAGGGAAGAGGTTGAATATCACCCTCTGAGCTCCTGCACTGGGGGGACATAAAACCTTGAGATCTGCCATCTTCCCTGAACTCGTGCTGTGCAGCAAGGCTGTGGGGAAAACACAGCTCCCTCGGGATCTTCTTGTGTAGGACAGGGACTTCTGGAAGAGCTGACATGGGAAAACCTCCCTGCCTCTCAAGGAAGTTCATCAGTTTGAAGGACTAGCCTTCCAGACAGTGGCCCTGGCGATGGCGGGGAATGGTCCTGGAGATAACTTCCTTTATCCTTTTTTACCTTACTTCACTCAGGACTTCCTAAACTAAGAGCCTGTGGGCCAGTCTGGACATGGCTGTGATGTTTTAATAGAACGGTGATCCAATTGAAAATGGAGCCACTCTTTTAAGATAAATCATGAGCTGAAGTTCTTCTTTTATTGTTACTATTCGCAGTTGTTTTGTTTTTTTAGCTTGGCAGTGAATAACATTCACAAATTGGACTAATTGAGATTAAAGCTGCTGGTAGGCACCAACTTAGCATACAGCTTGGGCTTCCTCAGGGTTTTAGGTCCTCCAGCATTCTTATTATTTTTTTCCAATCAATTAAGCTGAATGCAAATGGCAAAAAGTGAAATTAAAGAAAAAAAAAAGGGGAAAATTACTTCAAAAAACCCACCCAAAAAACAAAACCACCCTAGGGTGGGGAAGAGTTGGCTGTTTCAACCATACATAGCTCTTAAGAAAAACACCCACATTTTCACGCAGAGTTCTAACACTGGCTGACTAATCTCTTTGAGGTGTTCACCTTGGAAGGCTCTAAACCCAGCTGTATCTTAATAACAACTAATATCAACTCCTCTCACACAGAGGCAGCAAGTCTCTGAGGAGGTGCATAAGTGCTAGGGCAGCATTTGTTTCCCGAACAATGGGTCTGCTTTCTCCTGGTGAAGATAAGCCCAGCAGAATCATAGAGTCATAGAATTGTTTGTGTTGGGAAAAACCTCTAGGATCATTGAGTCTAACTATTAACCCAGCACTGCCAAGTCCACCACTAAACCATGTCTCTAATTTGCTTTAGATTCATACACCATTTAGCACAGCTCAGGATTTCCTGAACTGCAAACGGCGTTGCCTGTCAGAACAAATAAAATCCCTGAATGAAGGCATCTGAGGTGATGAAGGTATTTGTCCTTGCAAAGGCCTTATGAAAGAGTGGCTTTGTGTCTCTCACAGTGTTCCTTTCAGTGAAAAAGTGCTAGCTTCATTTTTTAATTAAAAATAGTGCATGGTTCATACTTACATAGTAATGATTTGTAAAAGTATTTATGTTTCCTAAATAAGCAGTAATTAAAAAATTTAAACAGCAAATCTGTGGCCCTTTAGGAGCTATTTCCTGCCACTGTGCTATGCACCAGGGATGTGTGAGGCTTCCCAATCATAGCTGGGGACCAAAGCAGATTATTTGCTTCAAAGACATCGGTCTGTACATTCAAAATACAAAGCACCATCCCTATGCTTTAGTATCATTAGTGGTGTAAGACTGAGAAAGGAGTTGTTGTGATTCACTTTAAAGGAAAAAATTTATCCCTCAGCCTATTTTAATTCCTCATTCTCACAGAATGTTTTGCTCAGAAGGAGAAGTTAAGTCACTGTGGAAGAAGGTATGGTAAGAATATTGACACAGGAGGATAGCCTCATATTCCTTGAGTTGCAATGGGAAACTTCTTGACAGAACACAGAAATACCACACAGCAGTTTAAAAAAGGAAGAGCAATTAATTCAAATAATTTTGAACACAAATTGGCTTTAAAGTACAAACACAATTTGGCCAGGACATTGGATTAATGGACCTTGCCAAAGGGTTTATGGCATTAAATCATCTAATCTAGCCATGCTTTCAGATCTGAACAAAAGACCAATTCTGTAACTCAGTCTCTGTGAGCCCACTCCATGTGCCCTGGGGTTCCTACTGCAGCTTTTCCATAAAACTCAACCTTGAATAGACATAATATTTTTACTGTTTCTCCAGCATGTACTTAAGATATGTCTCTTCATGAGAACTGAATTCAGTTGCCTAATCAGAAGTTTCAAATGCTGCTTTTGATGCCCCGTGGTGTCCAAGACATCCACTGGGGCTAGCAGATGTAGCACATCCCTGAGGGAAGGCTCATGGCTTTCTGGACCAGGAACCATTTCTTGTCCCATGTCTATTGGAAATAAAAGGCTTGTGTTGTTACAATCCAAGCTGGTGTTGTAATGAAGTGATAGTGCATTTGAATTCGACTATGATAGCCAGTTTTACTATTACCAAGCAATATATTCTTACTATATTCAGAGTGTTGTTTGTTTTGATTCTCTGTGAAAATTTAGAACCAGATGGAAAACAGTTTTTCTGAGGCTACTACATCTTCCTGGAGAGTTACTAGAGAGATGAGCTGCACAATGACATTTTGTAGCTTGACTCCTGAAAACTGGTTTGATTTCAGGTCAGTCATTTTACTTTTGATGCAAACTGACGGCAGATAGCAGAGCAAAAATACACGTTCTTCTCTCTCTGTCTGAGTCTCAACTGATGCATCATTTACCCAGCTGATGTATCAATTCACACATGAAAAGCCGTGTGCAAATAACACAGGATAATGTTTATGCATTGTAGGCTAATTTTGCTCTCAGTTATACCCACTCTACTCTGCTCCTTTCATTGGGGTTGACAGGTGTAAATGAGAGCAGCTGATTTTTCACTCTGTGACCTTATAATGAAATGAATGAGATTCTTCAGGGCTTGGTTGCCTGTACCATCATCATCATAATAATAATGTAACCACAGTATTCCTGTATGGCTTCATTGCTGCCCTGGGGGACTGGCTAAGTTCACTTAATTGGTAACTGGATGATGATCCCTCCTGGTCAAGCTTGCCAGGAGTTAAACCTGGGATAGCAGTGGGTAAAAAGGAGCCATATGATGACTCTTCAGTGGTGCCTGGTGTATGAGCGTTACACCCACAGAGAACAAAGATACCTCTTGGGTTTATTACAAGAATGTGTCCATATCACAGAAGATAAATACAGTTCATTAGAATTCCATTCCAGTCTCAACAGCAAGGACCTGAACTCAAGAGGGCTGAACCCTCGTTTCCCCCATGTCCAGGCACAGACAGATGAGTAAATCCATGTTGGGGAGAAGCAATCCCAGGCTGCACTCAGTTGTCTTCTCCCAAGGCTCTTGAAAATGCTTTCTGAAGTTTACAGTAAAGCTACACACAACCAACTGGAAAATATAAAGACAAGAACAGGCCTAAGAAGGGCAAGTGTTGTATGCATCTTAACATTTGGTTCTTGTCTAAGATTTAGTGAAGCTTTTTGCTTGGTTTAAACATGTTATTTGGAAACATCTCTTGATAAAAACTTCATTTTATGAAGACTTATGGCTGCAGACACATACAACTATCAGAAACTTTAACATGTTTGCCTAAATAGAAAAGGCTCACAGGCTGTGAGCCTTCAAGAGTTGAATGAGAAATAGATAGGACACTAAGAAAAGCCACACTAACAAGCACTATAAAATCAAAGAGATCTTTTACGCAGCTCGTGATGTGTCATATATTCTGAAGACTGACAGTTTCAGTATCCTGGTTCTCTGTGGATCATCTAACACAGAATCATTGGTTCTTCGCAGGACATCTGTCCTAATAAGAGTCTGAAAACAATAGTGGATGCCCACTGACAGCCATTGTGTACAGACTAGAAGGGAGCAAAGTACTTGTTTCTCAAGCAAATCAGTTTATTATCTTGAAAAAAACATTTCTGGAACAGAAGCAATTGCCTGACTAAACCTAGCAATCACCTGCTGTGTAGAGGGGGTAGACCTCTGAGCAAATCATACAAAAGAAATAATGGGGGTTCCAGAGGTGATGAAGGTCATAAAGTTCATAATTCCTTAGATGATTTCCAGGTCTTCCTAATAATTCTTGCAGTCAGGGAGTTTCTCTCCTTGTTAAGTAGTGTCTTTGCATCATCTTTATGCTTATATACATGATCTCTGAACTTACTGTGTCTTTATGTATGTAATTCACTATAGCAGGAAGATATCACTGAAACACTCAGTAACAACATATTATAATGATAAGAGCAAGAGAAAAGGAAACACAAATTAATGTAACAAGGCAAGGCTCTGTGTATCAAAAACTGGGTAAAAAAATTCATCTGTGCTCTTTTGTTTTACATTATGCAGTCCTTTTTGTCTGGAGGTGGCATCCATACAGGTTGTATTCATGTCACAATTGCAATGCCTAAAACCTCTGAACACCGCCAAACATTTCCAGTAGAGAATGTGTGCACCTCACAGAGACTGCAGCAATATATAGTTTTGTTTTGTTTGCTATCTTGTGTTAATTAGGGACACGTCTTAAGTCCAAGTTTAGTTTTATCCCTTAGATAAGTGACAAGCTGTAACAAGGATGTGACCCTTGTTTGATGCCAGATCAACAAGTCTTTCTGGATCAAAGATCTGGCATGGTGGGAAAGACATCTGAAGAAGGGAGATAATTTAACTACAATTGCACAACAGATCAGTTTTGAACCCTTTTTTATTAAATCCGAGCAACGCTTCCTCACTGGCCTTTCCCCACGACAGGAATAGTCCAAAGGGGGGTTTTGACTTCAGCAGTGATTTCCACAAGAAGTCCAGATAATGAGATGTTAGTAGCCTAAACATGTAAAGCAGCATGAATCCTAGCCTGCACCAAGGTTTCCCTGTCAGTGTAGTATGCTGCTTTCTTGGGTGCTCATTAGATGCCTGTAAATGCCTGTCAGAATTTATTTCCTGCTTTTTTTCTCCCCATCTCACTTACTTGCACAGGTCTTGTCTCTTCAACCACATAATTCAATTATTGAGCATGAAAATATTTCCCCCTGTATTCTGATTGTTCTGTGGCTGATGATGGTGTGAGGTGCCATGATGGAGTGCACTCAAGGAGCTCTTAGATGAGCATATATATTTGCATTGCTAATTTTGTGCCTTGAGAGGGAAGGCAATGGTTGACTTTGTTCCTTGTTTGATTCATAGATCTGTCTCATTTTACTAAGGATTGATTTGTGTGTAGGCAGGGAGCGGGGCTGGATATACGGTCTGAATTGCTAGCACTTGTGCACAAGTGAAGTACTGCTTGTTTGCAAGCAGATACTGAAAAATGGGAAAACGATTGCATTACAAAAGATTTGTTAAGGTGCCTGTGAGGAAGCTCTATGTGTAAAGACCTACACAAAGAGACGCTTTTGGTCTGTGTGGGCCAGAAAAGGGAGATGATCCAAGGAGAACGTAAAATGAATAGCTTGAATCAAATGGAAATCATTGATTACACAAAAATAAATGCTTTGCATGGGCTTAGTGCTAGCATCAGGCTCATATGATGTTGGTTGGAGGAATAAAAGTCATAAATCAATGCAATCCTGAAAAGAATAGTGTTTCTTTAACAAGTGGTATAAGACTTGGAGACTTAGGCCAGACCAAGTACAAAGTAGAAAGCTTCACAAAAAAATAATTGAGGTCCCTGCAAAATATTTCCATTTTTTTATTGATTGAAGGCAATTATCCCTTAATTGCATATTTAAATGAGGTATTAGGAGGTTTAACTAAGCAATGCCTCTTAATTGCTGCTGCACACTAGGTGTCACAGATTGTGTTTATTTCATATGTTAATTAAAGAGAATGGGTATTTTATTTTATTGACTAGCGGGCTCTTCAGGCAGCACTGCTCAGGACCAAGGATGTCTCAGGTGTCCACCGTAGCCTAGGTGTTAATGTAATCATGAGAAAGGTTTTAAATGAAGAGGTATATCTCCATTTCATGGATATTTTCAGCCACTTAGACCATAGATAAGTAGTAGGAGGGAGAACCTTAACCCAGGTACCATTAACTCAAAAGGTACAGAAGTGCTTAAGTGCAGGCGCAGCCACAGCAAAGGTATGCACATCAAGAGGACAGGTATTTTTTTGCCTCTGCTGAACACACAACTCTAAGGCTGTGAAGCAGGATCTGATGGGGCTGAGATTTGAAATATCTGGCATAATTTCCAGGCAATGGCATTAACCTTTGAGGCTTTGTTGTGCAGCCATGTGTGGTTCATACCTTGGAGTTAGCAGCCCCACTGCCATGAGATCCAGGGGAAGTGTCTGGACCCCAGATGGTAGTTCTGAGCTGGTTTTGGGGGACAGCTGCACACGAATGGCAGGGTTTTCTATTATAAAAAAAAAAAAAATAAATTCTTGTCTGACTAACTGTGTAGCTGCTGAAAGAGTGATATACAGGCAGAGCCAAACATTAAGGTGGGGTAGAGCTCTTCTCTGGTGTGTAGTGCATGCCTACTGCATGTGTGATACACGGGGTTATACACCTCAGGCTCTGAGAGTACCCTCTTTTTCTGTAAGATAAAAATGATCAGCCAGAGTGTTGAAAAGGCAAGAGACAAGATATCCTCTCTAATCACAGGAGTACTATGTTGTATCTATATGGAGGGGGCAGATGGATGGGTACTGCAAACTGGCCAGATACAAACCTTCTCTGGGACAGAAACCATACAGCCGTGTTAGTGAGGTTTGTGCCTGAGCTAATAAGGCCCACTGGGAGGCAGAGCGTGTTAATTCAGGAATACTGTAACACTCGTGCCGTCAAAGAGCTTCTGGATCACAGAAAGTGTAGCTCAGAGCATGGGCAAAAGGGACACAGCACATCTCACCAGTGTGGTGGGGCTGGTGAGAAACTGAAGGTGGTTTCAGGGCATATCAGGCCTGTGCCTGCTCGGGGCATGAAGGAGCTCTCGGAAATACTTGTAAGGAGAAGCGATCTGGAGCTGGAACCAGAGGAAAAAAGATCTGCCAGAATGACTGGGGGGGTGGGGGTGGGGTGGGGAGCCTATCCTATTATGGGAAACCCAGAAACAGTGTTATTTTGTCTGGAAAAACAGAAGCAGATGGCAGCAGCCTGAGCAATCTTCAGGCACAGGCCTAGGGCAGGGGGCTGCGTCCTTGTCTGAGGAGGCAGTGGCTGGTTTGCAGCAGGAGCAATGGCTTCGGCCACACACCACAGCTTTGTGGGGTCCTCACAGGAAAAGGCACAGGGGTGCAAGTGGGTGGAGAAAGAAGAAGCTGGATTCTCCAACTGTTTCTGGGGGAAGGGGTCTTGAAGGAAAAAGAGGGAAATTCACAGACCCATTCCCACTCCGCCCAAATTTTTCCTCCTCAGGTGAGCCCTAGGGACTCTTCCCAGTTTCTTACCAGTTCCCACCAGTTTCTGATCTCTCCCTGGCACCCTTTCTGCTGCTCAGTGTTAAAGGAAAGGCTGCTTCTGCGTTACTATGTGTTCACAGCAGTGGCATTCATTTGGAGAGGTGGTGGGTGCTCAGCACCAGGAAAACTGGAGACCCACGACAGCAAAAAGGCAAAATTCATATAAGACTACCTGGGCATAAATTAATTTTGAATCAATTCATGCTGGAAATTGAGTGCATCTTAACAGCAGAGCAGTGAGGTTCAGAAATGGCCTTCTGCTTAGAGCAAAAAGTATTGTGATGATAGGCTTGAACTGGTTTATTTATTGACTCACCAGTAAGTCTTTTGGAGCTGGCTATTGCTAGGAATAGCTCTTCCAACTCCATGTTCAAAATAATATTCCACAAATTGTGTTTCTGATTTGTTCTTCTACCTTTTGCTGAACATTTACGGGAATTTCAAAGAAACACCAAAATCCCATGGCTGTTCTTTGAGTACAGGGCATCTGGAGTTTTTTTGTGTTTGGGAAAAAACAACTGGAGTCACTAATGATGGGATGATCATGGACATAATTTCTACCTCCTGTCAGAATATAAAAACACAGTGTCAGAGTAAGAACTATCAGCTTCAAGTATTGACTGGACTGTTAGACGGAACAGTGAATTTTCTCTCTTTTAAATGTGTTAAATCCAACCCTAGATTAAATTTAAACTACTTTGGTACAGCATAATCCACGAGGGATACCCTGACTTTCCACTGACTTTAATGGAGCCTCTACTGAACAATTAGAGCAAAGCACAAAATATGCAGCGTGGCTGTAGAGATGAAGTGGTTAACAGCCTTTTTTTTGGTGGGTAATTTCCCCTTTTAGTTTTTACTGTGTCATTATAATTAGCAAAGCCCAAGGGTTCAAATCTAAGTTAAAGAAGGGCAGCAGCGTGATAGTTTGTGTGTTGTTACTGCAGCTTATTACATCTATCATTATCATCTCACCATGACCTTGGGCTTCCCCCACTGGTTTATCATTTCTTCTCTCCATCACCTATGTCTGCTGGAAGCTCTTTGGGGCAGATCTGGTGGTTTGGTGGTCCAGACCTACAAAAACAGGATTTCATTCTACATCGACGTCTGTGGGAGCAGCAGTGCGACTTCTTTGGGAAACACTGCTGTGCCAGTTTGTCCTCCTGGGGTCCAACAGCTGATTGTTGTACAGCCAAAAAAGGGCTGAGCTTTTCATGGCAGGATGTTACAGGATAGGCAGGGAACACCTCTGCTGTGTCTCGGAACACCGCCTGCCATACTGTGGGCATAAGGACACACCAGGGGAGCTGGTGCAAGAAGAGGAAATAGAGGAGGATTAGCTATACCTCCGGTTCAGTTTTAAGAGAGCTCAACCATGGATTGATGAGACTCAGCAGCAGGACATTTCCCTCCAGTAGAGATGGGCCAGGTACAGCTGCCCCAGCAGCTGCAGAGGCTTCATGCTCTGCCGGCAGTGAGTCTTCGAAAAGTTGAAATATATTTGTCTATCTAACATTTTTGGGCCAATGCAAGAGTGCATGGATGGAACATGGCAGCTTCTTAATGATTAAATGGGAGAGAGATCAGACTGGACAATTTACAGTTCCTTCTTGGCCAGAAATCTGTGGAACAATGTGCTGTCCCTCGCTGGTCAAAGACTTCTGAGAGGCCCATAATTTAGCCTGTAATGTAGGAGAGGTTTAATATTGCAACATGCAGCACAATGGCTTGAAGAGAACCAGACGGGTCTTGACATCACCAGCCTTTTCTTCCCTTCAATTCCCCAGCGCGGTTGCTATTGTTTGAGCCTCATCACTAACGACATTGGAGAGGGATCCAGCATCAGCCAACCACTAGGGCTCTCACAACTATATCATTATGTCTTCTCCTAGTAGATCTAGGCAGGACCATGATCAAAATATTGCAGGCTGACAGCAAACTTCTGCTGCCGTGAGAGGAGCCGAACTGCTGTTTGTGAGGGCAGGATGGAAATTTCAAAGTTAATCTGGTTCCCATCTCTAGAACTATTTAACTGCAGCACAAAAAGAAGTCGCAGTGCACCGGGAATTCAGTCGTTTTATGCAGGTCAGCCATACGATGAAAAATTTTATATCAAAATGTTTAACTTCAAAAAGGGTTAGATTCAATTTCCTGGTGAAGGCTCGAGTCAGTTCTCATTTTAATCTCCCCTGCATTCCTGCCCTTAGGTAAAATGTCATTGTATTGTCACGTTTGGTTGTAATAATCGTAATCATTTGGCCAGCAACGAAATCACGGGCCTGAACATTTCTGATGATTTAATCCAAATTCAGATCCAGATATGTCTCCTGTCCCATCTTTGAAATGAGTGGAGCCATTTATTTGCACCTGGATCATCAAATTAGGATACGGCTCTGTCCTCTGGGGTCCTTGGGTCTATCTTACCTTATCTGCTGCTCCCCAGACAACATTTTTCCTGTTTAGGGCAGCTGCTCAAATGACTGATTCTGAAGCTGCTGGAATAAGGCAGACTCTTCCCCCATCCAGAGAAACCAGTGGTGTTCCATTGTTTGTGTATTTCCTTTTATAAGTAGTCCATGAATATGCTTCCTTAAGTCACCGAAGGAAAATACTTCCAAGAAAAAACTCCTGTCTTGTCTTTAAGAAAAATATTTGGACTGGTAAAATGCATTGTACTATGAAGGATAGTTCCAATTTACAGACTCATGAGCTTATGAGTGGAATAAGCCTCCATCCTTATCTTTATGTTACAGCAATGGCACCCACATACGATAAGTCTTTGCTGGCAGAATTTTGAAAAAGTAATTCCAGTGCAGTGAATATAAAATAAATGCTATCAAGGAAAAATATTTTTTGCTCCCCTGGAATAGAAAACATTATTGAAACTGTTGGATGCCTCAGGAGTCTATTCATGCAAAATCTATTTCTGCAGTCAAAATATATTCTATTCTGCAGATATTTTTTTCAATATGTGACTGAGACTTCAAGACAGAAAGAAATAGCCATTTTGGCCAGGAAAGAACTGGCATGTGGTCTGGTTTTAGGTGAGTTTAGATTTTGCATGAAAATTATAGTAATTATGGGTATTTGTAAACAGCGATTTTTGCACTTTAACGGCCTAATCGCATGGTCAACAGCTGGAAGTTGCTCTATGCAGATTCCTACCTAACACATAATAAAAGTCACCCTTTGCTGCATTTCCACAAAGAAACAAATTATAGCACAAAAGAGACCTGCCAAATGCAATCTTTCATCCTCTTCTGGTTCTTAAAGAGAATGTTTGAATATTCTGATTTTAAAAAAGGGAAAAAACAAAAGGAAAAATAATTTATGTATATCTAAAACATGTGTATAAAGAAAAAAGGAACGGAAAATGCTGATGTATATGTACTACTTAGTCTTTCATTGTAATATATGCATTTCCTTTGCATTTGAAAGTTCCTGTGTCATGCATGGAACACATCTGTTCCTTTCATTTTTAATTCTGTTTTAAATACATATTTTTAATTTCTCCCTATTGTTTTCTCAAATGGTTCCATTACAACAATTTAAAAGCATATCCAACAAGCAAAACCACACAAAATGACTCTTGTCATATTGAAAATCTTGGCAACCTGATGAAGAATTTCCTATCTAACTGGAAGCAACAATCAAAAAGGAAAACCAGAACAAATCCAACCCAAACTTTCCTCTAGACTGCTGGGAAACACCTCAGTTTAGCATCCTGGTTGTGAGGTGTCCCAGTCCAGCCACAGTTCAACCAGTTAGAAGTTGCACTAACTGGCATTGGTGGTTTACATTAATCTTTTTCTTTGCATTTAGAAGTGCCTAGGAAATAAAAGGGTGGTTGCTGTAGCACTGCTGAGAAATGGTATCTTCAAATCCTTAATTTGCTTGTGACCCTTTATCCTTAGGCTTTCTAATAAGACACTGTCAATGTCTATCACTTCTAATCTTCTGCATCTTCACCCCTGTTTCTTTGCTGGACATTGGCTGACAATTGTGCTCAGGATTTTCTCTAGCCACGTTTTCCAAAATGAGCGATACTGGTGATACACCCACAGCTTCACCAGGAGAAACACACAACTCCAGCCCTCTCTCTTTCTTGCCTTTGTAGTCGCTTCCTTTCAGTCAGCTCCCTCATAGTTACATAGATTGTGTTAACAAGCATTGAGTTATATAAAGTGCACACCCGTGGGTTAATTTGTGTATGGAATCAGTGAGTTTGTTTGTGCTGTTTATAATGTCAACACCAGCTACTGGAATGCAAGTGTAAATTTAGTCTAAAACTTGCAGACGAGGCAAAACAACAGCTAGGAAACTATGGAGGAACGAAAACCTTGAAGAACTCCAAAGTCTCCATAAGAAACTCCATTTTAAAGGACCAAAGCAGAACCCAAAACTTGGCCCATGGGGCCCTGTCCCTAGTTCATACTGGCTTGGTGGGGCAAGAGGGGGGAATGCCAGTTTTCTGGGGTTGCAAATGGGACCTGAGCATCCCCACCGAGTCCCGGATGAGCGAGAGCTCAGAGGAATGCACTGGCAATGCTCTAGCACAGAACAGGTCCCACATAACACCAGCCTGGTGTCTCAGGCTCTCCTGAAGGTCCTGGGAGCCACAGCTGCTGGGGGAGGCTGAGTGCTACTGGGACAGCAGTGAAGGTTGTTCTCTCTTTCCCATGGTGTTACAGGGGCTTCCCAGCTGCTGACCAGGTTGGGAGACACAACTCTCGTATTGCACTTACAAGTCTTTCCCTGAGGCTCAGTCTTACCCCTCAAAGTCATCCTTCTTTCCATCAGCAGGCACTTGGCATATATTTGGGTTCATTTCACTCTTTCTCCCTTTTTGCCGCTGTATATGTTATTCTTTGTTAATTTATGAATTGCTGTGAGTCTTTGGCTTGGCTCTTATTAAAAACGGTGCATTTTAAAGGTGTTTAGTTCTTTCATTGCTAGTATTAATCGCTTCACTATCAATTCCCTATTCCCATCTGTTGTTTTGAAATAGCATTATATATTATTATGCCTCTTTATTGCTTCGGCTCTCTGTCATAGCTGACTGCTTGTTTACTTCACCCTCTGTGGAGCTTCCAAAATCCTTCTTCTCCCTTGTTCTCATGGCAATGCTCCAGTTCCCTGAGCTCTGGTGTGTTCACCGGAGGTGCTCCTGCATAAACTTTAGGGTATCTTGCTCCAGAATTTTAATATCTCTCTCAGTTTTTCTCCCTCTTCCTCCCCCGCTACCTGTCCTGTATCCCTGCCAAAGGCAACTGCCCTGTGTAGCATCAGCATCATCTGTTTATTTGTACCTGTAGCTCAGCCGCCAGCCCGGCATCTCAGGTGAAACTACCAGCAGCAAGAAGAGGCACAGCTGAGTTACAGGGAAGCCTCCACTGACTCCATTCACCTCTGACAGGTCCCCCTCAGGTTCCACATGAGAAGCCATGGGATTTGATTAGGTATTTATAGAAGAGTTGTCCTGGATGTTGCTGTAATAATGTAGTATCTCATTTACTGCTTTTTTTCTCCTTACTTATAATTTCCTTCTCCTATAGCATTTTGGTGCCCTTTTCCTGCCTAATTGACTTCCCAATTTTATTACTTCTTTCCTCCCTGCTAATAGCAAGATTGTTTCTAAGCTGTTTTGTCAATTCTCTGATACACCTATTTTCTCCTCCTGTCTTCTGACCAGTGTATTTTATCAATGCTTCCAATTTTCACAACATCAAATGTAATTTCTGCCTACATTTCAGGCTATTTGATCCATAGCACCTGAAAAAACAAGGTATTTATGCTTTCGAGAGAAAATAATGCCATTAATAAAGGGTTGGGGTTCTTTTTTTTCAGCAGCCTTTCATAGGACCATCTGTTAACTTACATTTTAATCCTTGTAGTGCTAAGGACTCATGAGCGGAGAAGATAATAATGGTAAACACCACTTCAGCCAATGTTCCCTCCAACGGCTATCTCTGAAATCTCTTCCCTGCCCTTCACAGTGACCTCATCCCACACTGCCTGGGTGAATTCCTGCTGCTTGTTTCTCAATCTCAATCATGTTATAGTCTGTATGACTGTGTATATGCAGAACTGCAATCTTTTTCTGGAGGAGAGGGAAATACTTCTGTTTCAAAACATAGCTGGGAATGGGAATATCAGTCTGGCAGAGGGTTAGAAAACACCATGCTTTTCAGGTACCATGTCAGATAAATCCTGTCATGTGGGGACCAACCTCTGTTGTTGAAAGGAGCCATCAGCTTGATGTATTGATCCTGTTCTTCCATTTGGAATGTAGCTATTCTGTTAGAAACCTTTTTTTCCCCAATTTTTTTTTAATTTCTAAATTTTTTAAATTTATGGGAGTCTGGTTTCTATACATCTGTTCTTGCCCAATGGATGGCTTATTTTTACTCCTACAGCAGGTATTTACAAACTGTTTACCCAAGATAGGGCAGTTCTCTATGCCTTCAAGATTTCATTTTGCTAGCTGAATAGGCCAGTCTCCAGCTTTAGTACAGCTAGCAGGCTGTTTCCCAAGCATCTTAGCACTGTTCTCTACATGAATTTCAATTTGAACTTCTGGTTTTTGAATGTGGGTAGCCAAAGGAATAGGCAGTATTTCAGATCTTGTTCCAGCAGTGTTTCACACAGTTACCTTAATACTTTCCTGTTCCTGCTGGGACTATCTTGCCTGTCATGGGCTGGATTCTGCCTTTGCAAGGGTGGGCCCCATTGACAGTTTAGAGTGGTTTGTGCTCTCCTTAGCTCCTTTACCAGCATAACTCATCTCAGTAATTTTCTACTGATGAGAGCTTCTTTTACAGCAGCTGTGGTATCAGTCCCTCAAAGAACAAGCTTTTATTTTGTTCTATTCCTATAATGCATCTCTTTCTCTCTACTGCCCTCATCCTCTTCTGTATTAACACTTTCTTTTAGCTGTGGACAATTAGTGTCCCAATCAGAGTCCCAAAAGTAAGGACTCTCTCTGTATATATCCAAGGTACCAGGAAAGAGAGAAAGTAGAAATATTTCAAAATTGATTGTGGAGAAAGTTAATTCATGTCTCTCCTTCAGTTCTTTTTGCAGTACTGCAAGTGGTCATCTTCATTTCAGCAGGCTCCCATTCAACATTTTCTTCATGCATCCCTATTTTCTCTAGTTAAAAAAATTATTTCCTATCTGACACCTTATTAAATGCTTTGTCGAAGCTCAAATAAATTACATCTACCATGTTTCCTTTGTCTAAAAAATCTTTTATCTCTTAAAAATCCTATCAAGTTAGTCTAAAACAACCTACCATTAGCAAACCCAAACCCTTTGGTAATATTTTAGTCCGTTCCCGGTTTATCTCAATGACTTAAATTACTTCTTTCTTTCAAAATTTGTTCCAAAGCCTTCAGACATTTGAGATCAGACTAACTTGTAACTGTGAGATCTCTTTTCTTCTCTCACTTAACTGTAGATACTGCCTTTACTATTTTCTAATCCCATGAGTAGATATGCTCATCACGAATACCTGCAAGTTCCTGTAGTTTCATGAGCCATTTCTGTCCGAATTCTGAATGAGATTATCCAGGTCCTCCCAACTGGAGACAATTAAGCTCTTAGTTTTTTTCTGTTGTTTCCAGTTAGTAAAATCTCATTCCCGTATGATTAATCCTTTAGATTATTTTGCTACTGTTTCCAATGTAGTAAAACCTCATTCCCATTATATATCTTCCCTTTGCACTTCTGTTCAGTGTCATTACTCTTACTGAAGTTTGAACTAAAGGCTCTTTAAGTGGCTCTTTATCCTGCAGGTCCATAGATGACTGGGTTTTTTCTTCCTGCTAGGAATACAGCTTTGAGGTCTTGTAAGCACCAGAATCCTCCAGCCTCTTTCCCATCCCATTGCAGAGACACACACTGTGTTGACTTTGGCGGCTGGGGCGCTCAGAGCTCAGAGCACTTAGTCCATGCCCTTTTGAAATGGAGAACATTAGTTCCAGCCTTACTTTTATTTGTTCTTCCATTTAATGTAAACTGAATCAACGCACAATCACTTGAGCCAATGCTGTTTCTCAGCTCAGGTCTTCTAAAATGTCTTCATTGCTTATCCAAACCAATGGAAAATTCCAGTCATTCTTTTAATATCTTTCTGTAATAAACACAACTATATGTATTATTTATAATTGTCTTCACCAGCTACTTAATTTCAGTGATACCAGAATGGCCAGCAATCTTTTTAGGAGTAATTTTGTCTTGATTGTGCTTAATAGAGAGGGATAAAGAGCCTGACAGGCAGGAGGAATCTTAAACATAAGTAGAGATGATTGGAATTTGTGGGAAATTCCAGCCTTTTTAGCTCAAATTAGGATGAAACATAAAAGTATTTATAGTAAAAGGAGAATGTTTCCAGGTCAAATGAACTGCTTGAAATGTTTCATTTTGTCTTAAGTCCATTAGAACTGATTCTATAGTCATTTCATTTCTTTTTCCCCTCTGGCATTTTGAAATTTGGAAAAAAAAAGTGACCTGGCAGAGATGAAAATTACTTTAATATTAAATGTTCATATTTTTATTCTTCATAGAAAATGTGCTTTTAAAATGACTTCCTGTGTTTTTTCATCCAAGGCAGTGAATTTAAAATATGCTTGCCCCGTAACAGAAATTAAACAGGAGTGTGTGATTCGTGTGATCAATCACAGCTAAGCAAACTCTGCAAACTGTAGAAATGTTAGCTGAATTATTCTCACTGTGACCCAGGGCTCTGCTAGGTGTATTTCTAAAGTGCATGCTTCTGCTTTGTAATCACTGCAAGTTTGGTGGCATGTTTCCTGGGAGGGAATAGGAGTCCCTTGATGCCAACGTTACGCTGACTGTGGTAGATTTTGAGGGCTTGTTGTCTCTGCAGAGAGGACGATCCTAATAAAGAGGCATCTGGGCCTTCTTGTCTCTTTCCATCTATTAAGATATGTCAGGCTAGACTCTGGACAGCTGGATTGTGATGTTTTTGCCCCCAGGGTGTCTTGGGGTAGTGCAGTAGGAGAGCATTGCTATCTCCAGGAGCCAGTGAATCTGAGAATATGTCTCAAGGATGAAACCTGGAGAAGTGCAAAGAATGATTTCATCTTGATTAATTACACAGTATTGATCCTCTGTGGAAAGAGCAATTATCCCAGACACTCTTCTCGCCGAAGTGAAAGCCACCGGGAAAGCCACTCTGATAAAGAGGATGAACGTTTTCCCTCCAAAGGGCTCAACTGATTTTATCCTGAGGGTCTGCAGTGTTAAATTTAGACTCAAAGGGAAAAAAATTCGAGCCTCAGTGTAGATGTGCCCAGCTTATATCAAGCACAACAGAAGTTGAACAGACAAGAGGCAGGGTTAAAACTCAACTCCTGTGGGTAAAGTGGGAAATCTAACCTTATGCATCTTTTTCATTAATGGCTTTGTCCAGAAATTTCAAAATCTGGAAGTTTTCTGTTGAATGTGTTTGTAATGAGGATGTCATTCTCCTTCACCAATTGCCTTGCCACACTGTGGGTATCTCCATAGGCATTGATCTAAAGGATACCAGATTCTGCCCTATGCATCAAGGAAATAAAGCTTCTTAAGCAGGAACATGAACCTGCCAGATGCAGGCTGTCTTGAAGATATGCTGACATTTTCTTCTCTTCTGATCTTGCAAGAAGGTGCTACTCTCAAAATTTTATTTTTTTTAAAGTTCAGTATCATTAGTCTGTATTAATCAACAAGATGTATATGTCAATAGAATTTATAGTACTGGCCAAAGGTTAAGTTTATGCTCAAATTCAAGCCCATTCATCTCCCTAACATTTTCTATGGTTTTTTTTTCACCAGGCTGCGTTGTCTAAAAGGGAAGTGTTTCCAGTCCCTGAGGAATAGAGCCACCCACACCCAGTCAAATCAGTGCTAATCCATACCCCTGTGCTTGCTCTCTTAGGTGCACCTGGAGCGTGGTCTTCACCATCCTTTCAGTCTGAGGCTGTTGTGACTCTGCAGCCCTCCATGATATAAAAGCCTGAGGATTTCTCAGCTTTTTGTCAATGCTGTCATTCTCTTTCTGCCCCATAAAGGTAGGAAAGGAATTTGAGGAAGATCTCCCTGTTAGCTGTAAATGCCTTTGCCTTTGAAGCCCTTCTGGTCACACTAGCCCTTGAGCTAGCTATTCCAGCACATTTCTCTTTTTCCCTAGTTAGCTCCTGTGTTAAGAATCACTCGTGTTAACCATTTGCATTAACAAATCCAGACAAACTGCTATGAGGTGCCTGCTGCTTCTATAGCATGGCTTAAACCACTGATTTTCTTGCCAAACTCATTCTGATCCCTTTTTTATTGAGAATCTGTCCCATCTTTTCCTTAGTTGTTGATCACTATGAGAAGCTTTATAGAAAGGTTTATACGCTTTGGAAAATCAGTGCCATGCCAAACATATGAAACACACTTCTCTCCAAGAACTGTCCCTACCTATCAAGAAACAAACTGCTCTCTACTTCTGCTCAGATTCTGCAATCTACAATTCCCGTAGTACCACTCCAAGAAACACACATCTTTGGTGATGTCAGTATCTTGTACTCAGCCACAGCTGGGATTTTGGGGAAAACAATTTTCTAGGTATGTACAGTATGTGTAGATGACTGGCTTTTGTAGCAGCAAGCTGTATATCAAAATATTTTCCACTTTGGGGAAGTGGGTGAAATTGCCAATGTGATCGTAATGCAAGCTATAAAAAGATCAAAGTTGCAATGTTCTGCAACAGCATCATCCATTGAAATGTAGCAGGAGCTGGCTGAAAAAAAAATGTTCATGCAATATATAAGACATTAAAAATTCTGTTACATTACTCTTGCCACAAAGATTGTAATGAAAATGGGAAATGGCACAAACGTAACCCATTCTCATTACAATCGTTAGATTGTAATCTTGTGCTCTCCTTCTCAAGAGAATGTTAAATGAGATTTTAAAGTATGGAAAATAAAGGAGCAAATAGAAACTGGAAAGCAAAAGAGGTGAGGCATGATAGACTTCTCCTGCATTCTTATGTTCTTTATTTTTGCAGTAAAACAAGAGAGAACAGTATGAATTCAAAGAAAGATGTACACACACATATATATATACTTCTATTTTTCTTTCTTTTTGGAAAGGATATTATTTCAATATTTTTATCTTCACCATTCTTACTGTAAAAAAAGAGTCCCCCCAAGTCAAAGAGACAAAGCAACACTTTAGGTATCTACATCAAAAGATTTATTTTAACAGTGTAGAATTTGCCCTTATCCATCATAGTAAGAGCTGAAGGTAACACCTCCCGGTGAGAGAAAACTGTATGACTTAGGAGACTAGCAATTAAAAATCTGTCAGTCACAGGTCTGGATCCAGCCCTGATTAGATAGTGACCGAAAGTTGTTAATATTACGCGATCACCACGGAAGGAAGTACCTGACCTCGCTCTAATCCCCATGCAAGTATTTAAATGACACGCTGTAGCTGTCACTCAGCAGTGCCATTGGTGTTGCCAGCAGAAGACTAAGCATTAAATAAGTACAAGAAGTGATCTCACCCCATCTCCTTCGCTGTGGTGGTATTTAACAAACTGTGTTTGAAGCAGGTGTAACTGGTACCCTCCTTCCAGGGTCTGATAAGGGAGGAAAGGGGATGCTGGCCTCTTTTTAGGCTGTACATTCAGGGGCTTACAGGACCTCTTAAAATATTAATTATGGAAAAAAATCTACTGAAGATTCAGAGGCAGTGCCACAGCAAAACCTCTGTTTTGCTTGGAGAGTCAGTGGAGGTGAGTGATTGTTATGCATAGGAGGCAAAAGGGCTCCTTGATCACTGGGGCTGTGCTCCTACAGAGTCCATGTGGCATCCTCTCCACACGGCCCTGCAGCAATGCAACCTTATAAACATCATAACACCTCAATAACAAAAGAAATATCTTGCAGACAAAAGATTAAAATCTAAGAAGGCTCTAACTTAACCCAGAGAGAAGGTAAGAAAGATCAAAGTAATTAGAAATAGTTTAGGTCTTTGCAGTTCTCCTGGAGAGGCATCTTCTCCTTTATGGTCCTTTATTTTATGTTCACTTTTTTTTTTTTTTTCTTATTTAGGGTTTGGGTTGAAGTTTTGGGATTTTTTTGTTCATTCACTTTGGTTTTTGAGTACTCATGGAGTTTATGTTGACTCACCTTGCTTCTCTCACTGACCTTCCCCAATGAGGTGACCATGGGCTGCTCTAAGGGAAAGTGGAAGATGGAACCTATCCCTAAAGACAAATCATCTGTCATAGCTTCATGTAACCTTCCATCACTCTTTGATGAATGGATATCCTAGGTAAAGATTATTTTCTCACTTAAAATCTGTCAAGAAGTTATGGAGGAAGAAATCTGATATTTCATGGGTTTATACCAGAATAAACTTCCTTTGTCCTTGATGTTTGCAGTCTCCACAGGTCAGATTTTTTTCTTGTCTACGTATAGATGCTGGAAGTGACATGTTAATGATCTGACCAGCTTTCTAGCTGAAAAACAAATCTACTCTTCAAAGAACATATATAAGTATCTGTAACTTCAGGAGGACGTGCAGGTTTTCCTGTAATCTTTTAAAAAAGTGTTTACATCTGAGATGAGTTCTTATTCGCAAGTTTACACTATCATGAAAATGTTATATCTGAACTAGAATTCATGACAGCTCTTCTATTTTAACTGCCAAGAGATTTTGCACTTAGAGAAAAACCTGTCTTACGGCTGGCTGTACAGCATCTAGCCTATGATAAATAGAGGACTTAATTTCCCAAGTATCCAGTCCCTCCAACTCCACAAGCCACAAAAATTAAAAATAAAATTTTCATTCTGAAGCTTAAAATTAATTTCGTTTCTGTTGTAGTGCTGTAATAAGTAGATCTAATTTAAGCAGTCAGCATTTCCTTCCATTGGACATTAATTTTTTAAAGTCTGCAAGTTAATCAACCTGTTTTATGGCTATATGTGTTTTTACATCAAAACTCCTCATTATTTCTTTTTTATTTTTCTGTTAAGTGTCTGGGATAAGTGAAACTAGCTTCTGAACATAAAAGAATCAATTAATGTTTCCATATAGGGGTGAAAATAACAGTCCCCAAATGCGTAACTGTTTCCAGTGCTCCAGACTGTTTCTCTTGCAGCTCTTTGGATCATGATCTGTCAGTGCCACCTGTTAACTAGACTGGTCTTTACAGGCAGAATATATGGTGAGAAGATGAAGAAGCTTCTGAATTTTCTCTTTTTGATTTTAATAGTCCCTCTGAAACACGAAATTAATCTCAGGGATTTTGGAAGCTGCATCTTCACACCTATTAGAGAAGAATCTATCGGAGGACATAGATTTTAGATAATGGATAATACTGTTTACAGGGCTCTGTACCTGAGAGGTAATATGCAAAGCCAGTTCTTGATTCAAACCAAACCATTTTGATATCACCCTGTAGCCACATTGGAGCTGCTTCAGAGAGGGAGGACATTGGGATCCTTGGTTCCTGCTCCCTGAGGACAGGTGTCTGGGAGAATCTTTCCCTCAAGGGGCTGCATAGCAGCATTTCCCCTGACTATTGGGTACCACACAGGCATCCCCTTTTGTTAATGCAAAAATGCAAGCTTCTAGAGAAAATGAAAAGTGTATGCGCATCCTTTCGAATGTCTCCTTTGTTTTTGCTCATATGTCAAAATTCAGCAAACACAATACATTTGTTCCCTGGACCTTCAACCTGTCATGGCTCTTTTCTGCAAATCAGTTTGCACCTCAGTGTGTCTCAGCTGCTGCAGTAGCTATAATTCCAATCATAGCCAGCCACTTTAATGGGCTTCTTGCGTCCGCTGGGAAGAGCTATCCCATATGCAATGTCAGCTCCCAGCACCTAGAGAAAGCACAGTCTCTCTGCCACTTTTTAAGGAGAGCTTCAGTTCTGTGGTGACATTTGAGAGCTTTCATTATCTCAGTGCAAGAATCTCTGGGGCACACTCTGGTCTCTTAACATGCCCTTGTTTAACGGCGCTCCTTACCTTTGGCTGCCTGTGTTCGGCTAACCAAGTGGTGGCAGAAATGTGTATAGTCCCTCTTAAATCATTCTGATTTTCCCAAGTCCCTCTGCAGTTTTTTGATGGAACATATGGCAATGTTATGTCTATTTGAAAAAGCCTTTGCATCATATGTTTATACAACTGCTCACTATCCCAAGACAAAAATTCTTTCCTGTTATTGCCCATTTGCTGACTAAAGAAATTATCCTCTTTATGTATTCTGGTACTTTACCTTGATACCTTACATGTTTAATTATGTAGTCCTTGGTCCATAATCCATATGATTCACTCACCATATAATACAACTCACATTAGTTTTATTTTTTTTAACCCTTGCCCTTTCTTTCTTACTTGCTTTCCTTTGTCAGCCTTTGCTATCTTTTTAGTTTTGGGTCTTAGCCTGGCTCCCATAAAGCTTTTCCTCCTCAGCAACAAAATAGTCAGTGGGCCCAGTGGTACAGGATTTGTCTCAAAGGACAAGAGCTCCTGATGGTTAAAGACGAGACCTAAAAAGAAGGAAAAAACCAAGCAACAAACCCCAAAGAAATCTCCTGTTATGTACCACATAAAGGAATAACATCACAAGATAGAGAAAGGAATGGGGTTTGTGGCTACAAAAACAAATGGAGAAACAGCACTCTCTGTTTGGCTCTTTTTCTTTCTTCCCCTGTGCTGCTGGCCAGCAACCTCAGTCAGCCACGGAAGTCATGGATTTCCAGCAGTTTGTGTGGGAAAGAGAATTGCACACCGGATCTTTCCATTCTTCCATTCTTCCAACATTCAGCAAAGTACTAATAATGATTTTTCTCTTCCTTGGGTTAGAGGTGGGTAAGGCCAGAAAAAAACTAGAATCTTTTAAGAGTGAAAACAATTTTTCCCCTTGAGGTCTGTTTTGAAAAAACCCCAACAACCTGAACATAAAGCTGTATGTGGATTTTTTTTCCCTCAGAAGGAGCAATGAAATAGTTTTTAGACTAATGTTTAAAATGGGCTTTTTACAATTGAACTTTGTTCCTTTGAAATCCTTTCTGTGACCACTGACTACTTCAAATGAAGTAACTTTATTTCAAAGCTTGCAATATTAGGGAAATATGTCTAATATACTTTGGATCTACAGGTAATGGGTTCAATTTCTACTGGTCCTTTGTATCATACTGTCTCCAGTGCATCTTAATGGGCATATCTAGGGACTCTGTGTTCATTTTTTATAGGCTTTCTAGAAATCTGCACTTTTTTGTGTCTGCATTATTACAAAAGGTATTTATTTACATGAGATTCCTGAGCTCTACTGATACAACCATCCTTTTTATTTACAAGTCAATAATATCAAGCCTTTCTTTTCAACACTTTGTTCTTTGCTCTCTTACTTTGAAAAATAAGTTAGTAGGCAAAAATCAAACACATGTATTTTTATACTTGATGCAGCTCATCCCTCATACTTTGGATATCACTCACCATAATTAAATAAGAAAGTTTTGCTTGAGATGAATACCCATTTTGTATATATCCCTAGCAGCTCTTCCAGTGCATTTCTATTTTTCTGATGAGAACACCTTTCAGCCTTTTTTTCCTTTATCTTGACCTTTTTTTTTCTGAAAACATATGTTTTCAGGTGGTGGGGAGAGCTGCATGGTGAATGGAATTTATTAAATTCCTTCTGATACCCAATAACTAATAGCTGTGGTAGAATACTACAAAAGAAAATATAAAAGTTTATAAAATGTATTTTCTCCTCACAGGCATCTTGCTTCTCTGAATCCAAGGTGAGCCAATCACACCAGATACAGTTTTGCCAGAGGAGGATGGAAGGTGGTACCAGAGCCCAGAAAAGCCCCACATTCGCGTTGGCTCAGCTGACTGGCAGGACAGGCTTTGGGGTTAGACCCAGTGCAGTTCTGCTTTGGGGAAAGGAGAGGAGGGCTATTATATAAGGAGAATGTAACCATCTAGCCTGACATCTGGAAGTGGCTGAATACCTAATACTGGGGGTAAAAGAGGGTCAAGGAATTTTGAAGAGTGATCTAGGACCCAGTCCTGGAAACTACTTATTGTAGGTGGACTTCTGTCCAGTACAGTCTCTGCTGGCCATGCTAAGGGGATGGTGAAAAATTATTTGAATGCACAACACACATGAAGATGCCAGAACAATGATGGGAGGTACTCTTCTGACTCGACATTTTACTCTTCTTTATTCTAGGGCTACAAGACTATTCAGCTTCTCCTAATTGACTTGATGGTCTTGCTGGAAAAAATGAGTTGCAATGACTTTTTTCTTCTGCTGAATTATTTACAGGTGGAAAATCTCTGCCTTGCTGGATCTTACCCAGAAGGCACTAAAATGTTTCTTGCAGCCTGATATTATGCTTTTCTCCACTTTTCGTTTGGCCAGCAAAAAAAGTTGGTTCGGTCAGATCTGAATAAAATCTTTTTTCTTCCTATTTTTTTTTTCTTCTGGTTTAGGGAGTGAAACAATTATTTACACCGCCCTATTCCTGATAGCAACCATATGTCTGGATTGCACAGCAATGAGCCTTGCAGTCCTACTTCTGGCAACTCTCCCTGGCCACAATGACATCCCACAGTGCTCCTAATGGGAGTAGGTGCCGTGGAGCTCTTTGCGTGCCATCGGCACTTCCCAGCTTCCAACACCTTACCTCATATGCCACCACTGTCCTCCAGCAGCTCTTGCAGCTAAGCATTTGATAAACTGTGTGGCACAGGCGACATTTGGAAGCTCAAAGCCCTCAAAGACTGTGATGCTGAGATGGGTGAGAGATTAAAAACACAGGGTGATTGAATGAGTTAGACTGTCTGGATTCCCATCAGCTTGGAACGCAAATTTTGTAAGGGATGCAAAAAAAACCTCCATGGAGCTTATTTGCGTCACTTAGAAAAATCTATGATACAAAGACTCTCCCCCTAGCAAAGAACTGAGAAACATGCCTGATGGCCTGGCTGGGACTGCTCAAGGAGGACAGACACTACCTGAGAAATTGAACTTGGGTGGGGAATGCTTTTGTCATACATTAAGGTCTCTCTTCTGTCTTCTTTATTTTCCTCATTAGGAAAGCAGAGCTATCCTTTAATGAAAGACACTAATTTCCATTTGCAAAGGGTTGTGAAGGGGCTGAAAGTAAACCCAGTCATGCTGGGAAAGCCCCAGTGAACTGTGGTGGAATCACATGTCCTGATCAGATGGAAGAAGATATATGGGGGTCCTGAGGAGGAGGAGAGTATAAAGGACTGAAGTTTCATGGGACATTGCCGGTGAGAGTATGAAGGGGTTAAAGGCTCAGTTAGCTCAGAATCTGAAGCCATCTTTCCAGTACTGTTTGCTCCTCCTTGGTGAAAGGAGGCAGAAGGGAAGGACATGCAGCCTTTGTGCCTGTAGGAGACCCCGTGAGCACCTTCCCAGCTCCAGTCCCTGCACCCTTGCTGGTGCAGAGGTTGTAAGGTCTTTTGCCACTCGGTACGGGTATGACTTCTTCCAACTGGGCAGCATAAGTGGGGCAGGACACAGCAGGACGACACATCCCTTCTGCAAACATGCTGAACTTGGCCCAATGTGAGATCTAGCTGTGGAAAATGCAGTAAGAGGCTGTGCTGTGGAGCTTTTATCAGCTGTGTGGATCAGAAGGGGAAATTTCATTCTGTTTCCTCCCGTTTCTAATGCAGCAATATTTTGGCATCATGCTTCAACCCATGGTTCATAGCTGAGTGGTGGTTCTATGATTTTATGAGGCCTCAGACCACAGTGTCTTTAAATGCTCTGTAAAATGTACAGGTTAATCACCTAACCCCTGCAAACATCTTGGAAGATCTTGTATTGCATTAGCTAATGCATTGCGATGTCTTCCTGGAGCTGCAGAAAACCATTGTACATGAAAAGCAAACCTGTCAAACTTGCAGCTTTGCTAACTTTGCACAAAACAGGGGGAAAAAAGTCCCTTTAACCAGTGCAAAACAAGATAAAACCACAAACTTGATGGCCTTTTGTGCAACCTCAGTTGGACATTGAAGCTTTATGCTGTAATCTCAGAACAGAGCCTTTATCATCTTGGGTGTACTAGCATTGACCCATAACAGAGTCTTAAATAAAAAGCAAACCATAATGTCAAAGCAAAAGTCAGTATCTCAGCAGGTCTGGCCTCAAGTGTGGGAGTATGAACAGAGAAAACAAAAGCTCAGAATTAGGAGAAGGCTGGATGGGTTTGAAGGAGGAAAAAAAACCCCAACCTCTAGAAAAATAGCAGGGTGGAGCAGAAATAAAAATACTTTGGACAAGAGAATCCCTACAGACTCCAAAGTGCAAGGCAAAAAAGAGAAAAAAGGCCTAATCCTTGCCTTACCAGTGCCTGAGCTGATGTGGGTCAGCTGTGATGGGAGAAGGGCTCAGAACTTGGATTTTGAAATGTCTGCACAGAGGTGGTCCCACAAGGCCGCATAGCAGAGTTGGCATTGTGGAAGCTTTGGGCCAGGCTGTAATTTATTGGCAAAATGCTCTGGGGCTAAATAGTCAAGAGAGATGGCACTGCATTCCCTCTGAGAAGAGTGAACGATGCTTCCCTCTTGCTTGGAGGCAGGGAAATGACATTGTTCTGTGGCAGTCAGTCCCAAGGAGAGCAGAGCCTTTTCAAGTAATTTGCATGCCTGAGTGAGTTAACACTGAGTAGTTCCTGCTCTCCCTTGGATTGTGCTTCTGCCTGCTGTACAGCAAGAAGAGATGGATACAGAGAGGCGTAGCTGAAGTCATAGTCCTGTCCAGAGACAAGGCATAGCTGAAGTCATAGTCCTGTCCAGGGACAAGGCATGTACTTCTCCTAGTCCACAACCCTACTAGATGAATTCGCTCCTGTCACAGGTACTCTCCCTCTCTCCGTCGAAGCCAAGTCTGCCACAGGAAGAAATTCTCCTTTCCATCAGTTTCCCATCTGCGAGGGACAGAAGGGACCCAGTCTTCAGAAGACATCTTTGAGAAAATGCTGGCTCCTGAAGAGTTTCTCACAGCTCCAGGAAGAGCTCTTGGGTGTTCAAAAGCTGGGAAGCTGAACGAGAGCTGAAATGCAGCCTGTGGAGAGCAAGGTTTGATTCCTACTGTGAAAAGCCCCTTGCCCCAAAAAAATTAAATTGGCAGGGGGTCATGCCACTGAAATAATTTTGACTTTATTAAAATTATTTCAAGCCAGATTTCTTGGTTGTCTACTACATTTATTCCTTGGCAGTTTCATAAGTGTAATGAAACTCACTTTAGAGAGGAATGGGATGAGTTCACCTACAGCAAAATGGAGGTGGCTTCATCCCTGAGTCAAAACAGTGGCCATTTACCTGCTGTTGTATCAAACTGGTGTGTCCTGCATTGCCAGCCTCCCTGGGCAACAGGTTAATTTACCTGTACACCCCCTACTGCTCCATGGTCAGCCAGGCCTGCTCTCACTGTAATGGCTGAGTATTGGTGCACAACCAACCGCCCCTTTTGTGTTTCCAGCTCCCAGGAGTTACTTGCAGGTTCCCAGAATTTACAGAGCTGTCTTGCCCTCTGTTTTGTTAAGCTCCTTTGCTCAGGAGTGTTGATCTCTAAGGAAAGCAGTGTGTGTAGACCCAGCCAAAGTCCCATCTTCCAGTGACCTTTCATCACAGGAAGGCCAGGAAAAGGGATGGAACAGGGACTCACATCAGCAGCAGGGGAACTGGCTGCACAGTAAACCCAAGAAGAGTAGGATCTCTGGTGATGCTGGAAGGTTTTGTAGGCAAATAAGGGTCACTCATTCTCTTGTGGATTCCCTGAAACACAAAATCTCCTCAGTTAAGTGAGCCAGGTGGAGCTGAAAGTCCTACATCAAAGCCTAGAAGGAGGCCACAGAAGGGATCATATCTACTAAGCATTATGTGATATGTGAAAATGGAGCCATACAGAGGACTCAGCAATGAGATGGTTTGGGTAGCACCATGAGAATGTCATATTGGTCAATCTTCTTTTTACTTTTTGACACCTTTGCTGGTATGCTGGTCAAAATGGCATTCATATTAGGGAGTTTACAAATTTTTGTGCTCTGTTTTTCTTCTCTAAACAGCCCAGCATGCCCCAGTGTGCTGTGTGGTTGTGCATCCCACTCAGAGCTCTTGTGTTGTCCCTCCTGTGCTGCTTACAGCTGCCTTTTCTGCCAGCTGGCCAAAGTCTACCTCCGCCCAAGACAGAAGAGCCAAATGGCTTAATGGGAGATGTTTTCAACTGGTGACACTTCTTATTGGCGGGCCAGAAACAGAAAATGGAATCTGGTGTGTTGTGCCATTAGCACTCCTCACTGGGAGCCAACCACAAGGTAAATCACCTGGCTCGCACTCTGCAAGGACTCCGTTTAAAACAAACAAAAAGAAGATGTTAAAGCTTTCCCACCCTGCCCCGGGATCCCACTGCAGAGCAGTTTCCTTTGCAGTTCATTGCACTGCAGATGGGAGTTTCAGGCGAAGATGATACTCTTCTTTGGCTCAGAGATCACCCCAAGAGAGCAGCTTTGTGGGGACGGGTTCTGTGTTCCTATCAGCTCCCAGTAAGGCATGTTTTGGCAAGCAGCAGCAACTACAGTTCACAGGCACTTACTCATCCTCTCCCCAGACTGCCCCAGCAATCCCTGATGGTGAGTCACTGTCCAGCCCTTCAAGCTTGACGATCCCACATGAAGGGCTGGAGAAATATCTTACCTGTTCCTCATCCTACCAGAAATCTGTGACTGGCTTTCAACCAAATCTGCAGGCTTCCTCCATGGATGCATCGTGTACAGCCATGAGGATTAGTGCTGGCACAGCGATAAGAACAATGAAAGCATACTGCTGAGGTGGGCAGCATCACAGAAGCCCATGGCAATTAAAGCTGTCCCAAGCTCATTCAAGGGTGGTAGACCCATGGGAATGAAACCCCAGAACAGGTATGAAAGCATCATTATACTGCTTTGAGAAAATAATTTGGAAAATACTATTTTTTTTCATTATTTCAGTGGTTTTTTAGTCTCCCTCGCTTTCCCATTTCCTCTTCTGTAACACCAACCTGATGAAAAAAGGAGACAAGGTATGTCTGAGACAATGACATCTGTGTCAAAGATATTGATAATGGACAGATAGCCATATTGCAGCTGCACCTAGACGCTGGAAACAATGACTGCTGGTGTACAGCTGTTTGTCTAACTGCAGGGGTTTTTAATAACTATTAATTTTGCATAGTAGTATATGCACTCAGTAAAAGACAATGATTGTGCACAACATTCAGTTTAGTGTATTTATTGCTATTTATGAAATTATTGAAGATGTCTTTGCATTGATGGGTCTGAGTCTTACACAATTCATTGAAATGCTTGGCATCACTGCCATAAAACACACACACTGAAGGTAATAAAATCCAGCTATGCAGTACAGTAAAAATCCCCACAAAAAATATCATAAAATGGACATATGAATCTTGATAAAGTCCGTGTATCGCTATGCTGCACATTCACATGAATTAGAGGTGTGTGGTAATCCTGGACAAAGCCTTATATAAAAGCATATGCTGTCTACAGAGGCAACACAAAATTCAAAGGGGGAATACACTGCCCCCTGTCCCTCTGATTATGCACAACTGTAACGCTTCATCCAGGACCCCTCCTTGGCTGTGCAAAATGTTCCCCCGTTCAGCAAACCATTCCTAGCTCCAGGTTCCCTTCCCCAGCATCACAAAGGCCATGAGAACCTGGGCATGCCGTCTTGGGAGGGCAATAGTGCTCATCATCCTCCCGGTATGATGTTCACCCCCCTCCTCTGTCTGTCAGCTTCCCAAGTGCTGATTTCACCATCGTCCTGCAAATTAATCTACAACTTCTAAGAAACATTTCTGACCTTCCATCCCACTAATACAATCCATAAACTGGAGTAGCAGAGGGAAAAGGGGAGATGTATCCAAAAGTACTTGGAATAAAGGTTTCCATAGTTGTCTCTGGAGGGAAACAGCCCATTTCTCTTACAGGGGCCAATATTACCAGCCTTCCTAGGCTACCACCAGAAAGATACCATACATAATGGTGGGATCCATGGTGATCTAGAAAGCCTTTGAGGCATTATGGCAGAACACTCACTGTAACATGAATTGTTTATGAATTATACAAGAGAGCAGAAAACAGATGTATGGCGACCCCAGTGTGTCGGCACAGCCTAGAAGCCTCGACTCCCTTTGTGATGGCCAACCAACAGCTCCTTCTGGCTAGCAGTGTGCAACTTCCTCACTATAACCACAGCATTTTATCCCCCAGCTTGTTACCTCAGTCTGTGCTCTTACAGGTAAGAGCTCCCCATGAGATTTTCTGTCACTAAGCTTTGAAATGAGCTCTGCACAGCCTTGCAGAAAATAACTTTTAATATGCTGAAGTCTGGTGTCTGCTTTTACTCACTTCAGATGTGTAACATCTACTTAACGACTGCTTAATTCTGCATGGGTGAGCAGGACCATGGATGTCCACTGCCAGAAAAGACCTGGGAGAAGAAAAGCATCACCTGCCAGGCACTGTGTCATAACAGCAGCAGGAAAAATCCCACAACACACACTCCAGGGCCTCATGTCAGGATATGGAATATGGATTACTTTGAAGCCTCGCCCTGGTTCTGTGACACCAAGGATTTGGGACAGACCATGGCAGATTACTGGTCTGTTTTCTTCCTTCCACTGGTGCTTGTTTGCAGTGGGTTGTTTGGTGTGTGTGCATAAAACCTGTACCAAGCACTCAGGTACAGATATGCTACAGAGAGAAGATGAAGGGGAAAGACCTCACAACCACTTCTCCAGCTATGTTAAATAAAATAAGAAATGGCTTGTGGGTACCTAGGAGGATAAGAGGGCTGGAGCACCTCTACTATGAGGAAAGGCTAAGAGAATTGGGACTGTTCAGTCTGGAGAAGAGAAGGCTTTGGGATGACCTAATTGCAGCCTTCCAGTACCTGAAGGGAGCCTGCAAGGAAAGAGAAACTTTTTGCAAGGACATGTAGTGACAGGACAAGGGGGAATGGATTTAAACTGAAAGAGAGTAGGTTTAGATGGGATATTAGGAAGAAAGTCTTTACTGTGGGGGTGGTGAGACAAACTGGAACAAGTTGCCCAGAGAAGTGAATCTCGCATCCCAGGAAGTATTCAAGGCCAGGTTGGATGGAGATTTGAGCAACCTGGTCTAGTGAAAGGTATCCCTGTCCATAATAAGGCGGGTTGGAAACAGATGATCTTTAAGGCTCTTCCAATCCAAACCATTCTATACTTCTATGATTCTGTGTAGAAAGAGTGAATTGGGTAAGGAGAGTTAAACTTGTGGAACAAAATTTGAAGAGTGCCTCAGCAAAAAGATGAGCACAGAAAATTTTCCACCAGGAAGATTTGTGAGAATTTGGGAAAACTTCCCATGACCAAAGTAAGTGTCAATAGTTGGATCATTTAGATTCAGTTGTGCCAAGCCTTAGCAAAGTGCAAAGAATGGGATGATTTTGGGATGAGTTTTCTTTTGCCAGCTGAAGGTAAGCAAAGTGGTGAGTGCGTGGCTGAGCTATGTCCCAGCTCAGCTGTGGGGCACATCTGCTCAGCATTATGAATCTGTGAGTGGGGAACGTGGGCGAGGAGAAACAACACCAATGGCCATTAACCCAGGCAGCAAGTCCTACACCAGCATCTGTGCCATTGTAATGTTGCCATTATTGCTGCGTGAACTGGCCACAGGGAAGCAAAAATGTCCATGTCTGCTCCTACTACCATCACACCATTACCTGTTGCACTAGCTTACCCCCTCCCAGGGCTCTCACACTGACCCTGGCCAGGCTCAGGCTGCCCCTATGCTCACACCATCCTTTCTTCTCACTGCTCAGATATAGAGAGGAAACTTTATTTCTTGAAGCCACAGTGGTAGAATTGCTGAGGAGAGATGCAAAGAAGCGATACAGATGCACGTGGATGCTCTGCTGAATCTGCCCGTGCCTGCATAATTCACTGGGAAAGGGCAGTGCAGACCAGTGGCATGGTTCTCTGTCCCACTTTCTCCCTGTGTAAAACAGGAATAATGATACTGACCTAGTTCACTGGGGAGCCTGGAAAGGCCAGTTAATGTTTCCAAGGCTCTCTGAGAATAAAAAGGTCTGTATTGGTGCTAAGTGTTATTATTCACTTATTGTAATTCTAACCTATAAGAGACTTGGCTTTAGTAGGAGAATTTCGGTGACTGCAGCTGAAAGAAGGTTTCATATTTCATCTTTAGCTGTATGCTGATTAACAACACTCACACAATTTCTTCACAGGCATGAAGATGAAGGTGAAATCCACACCAATATTAGTCATTGCAGTGAATTACCTTGGCATGAAGGACCTCTGATTTCCAACATCTGTGAAAGTTTAGCTGAAGCGATGTATAAAGGCTTGGTACCAGCTAACAAAAGCAAGTGCTTGTGAAATTGATCCTGAAATCTGAAATTTTCCACAGACTTTGGCACGACCTGGAGTGGTGCCCAAATCAGAAAGGTAGACGGTTAGCATTTTACTATGCAATATATATTAACCAAGTGAGTGTATAAATGTATAAAAGGTTCAGAGTGGTTTCGCAGAGGTCATTTCACTGGGAATTTACCTGTCTCCAGCCAGATCAGTGACAGTGTGGCACGTGTAATTCTGAAAATCAAAAATACATCAAACAGGGATTTTATAACATACCGTGCAGTCCTGACATACATTGCTGCTTTATGTTACACAATTCCATCATCATTGCTTCTCTTGTCTGGATTATGCTGACTTCCCAGGGGAGATGACTGCATATTGGAATCTTGCACCAGGTAACGGCGAGAAAAAATGATGGGGCTTGCATTCAACTGAGACACCATCTTCCCAGGAAGAGGCAGGATTATCAGTTCATTAAATCACATGGGGGACAATGGCATATCCACCATGAACAAAACCCAAGTGCTTTCACTTAATTTAGAAGTTACTTTAGTGTGTTACACATGATGCCCTGCCACATGGGGATTACTTGCCCTGATTTTACTTCTCTGATTTTTGTTACAACCATTCTTTAACAGTTTGCATTCCCAAATAATGGCTGGGGAACATGATGTTATTGCTTGGGCATTCAAGGCAGAGGGTGCATGACCACTTGTCTGGGTCACAGGCAGAAATGTTCCCCTTCCCACAAAGGTCTCCCTCTCCACCCTCTCTCAATTTTTGAGTAAACAACAGCTACTTTATGGAATATGAAGAATGTAAGATGGAGCTGCAGGAGTTCTTAGGTATTGCTATATATTACATTTAATGTCATAACAATAAGAAGAACAAAAAGAAGTGCAAATCTTGATTGTAGAAAGCCATGTTTTCCATGTTCCCTCCTGTTTCTTTTGGTAATGGAAAATCAATGGGCCTTTTATATATGTAGTACATCTGAAGCACTGAAGCTCCCATCCTCCCTTCATGTATGAATAAATGAATTTGTTTACTGTGCTGTCTGAACAAGTGTGTTTCAAAACAACGACAGATTCCAGTGCATTAGCTCCAGAGCTACTTTACAGCAGAGCCCTTCTCTCTTTCTTCTGCATTTCCTTCGATGAACAACTCATAGCATTTCCTACACAAGCTCTTCACACCCCACCTCGTGACTGAAGCGGGGAGTGCAGCACATATAAAAATGTCACCCAACACAGTACCATTCAATTCCTGGTTGGAATACCGGAATGTTTTTCATCTCTTCTCATTTCCCAAATAGTAGTTTTCTTTTCCCCAAGTTTGGTACAGCTTCTCTAGCTGCTTAGCATTGCCCAGCCACATGCTTTTTCATGGCTTTTGGCATAACTGTCCTTGTTTTGAGGTGACATTTCAGAGGTTCTTTGGTTTGGTTATTTTTTTCATGACAAACTGTTACAAAGAATTGTTATTTTTCTATTAAGTTTGGTTGCTAAATTTCTCACTAGTTGTACAATTTAAGAATTCAGTACACTATTAACAAATGCACTATGTCTTCACTGTAAATGGTTATGCTCTGTATGGCTTTTTCCTATATTTTGGAGCTATTTATATCATGAGTCATTGATTATATATGGAGATATTCATGGTGCTTTTCTTGGACATGCCTTTTGAAGAAATGAGTAAGCTCGAGGAAAACTACAATGGAGAGTTCATGGGAGTGGACTTTCAGTTTTGTTTTTATGTTTTAAAAAGTCTTCAGTACCATCAAAAATCACTGCTAACACTTAACATTTTTCTATTGACATCTATTGGGGAATATCCAATGGAGACAGTCTTCCAGGAGGTGAGCAGAACGGTAACACTATCTATGGTGTTAGGATGTCCATTGCACAGGCAGCCTGGATGAAACCTGGAGAAATTATAAGCTTGACCCTAAAGCTAGCAGGAATTTTGACCCTGCTGCCGCTAGGCATCACGTGACGTTGTTGATGCCTTTCAAAAATTACGGAGGAATTTTGTTAGTGAAGCAAGTATCAGAACTCTGATTTTCTGACTTTTGAGCCCATTTTAGAGGTTGCAGAGCACTGATGATCCCACAATGACCTGTTCCTCGCTGCACTTGAGAATATAGGGGGCTTCCCTTCAGGCATCTGGACACTGCGGACTCTGTACATTCTGGTCTAGGTCTCAGTTTCAGCAGACAGGACCATCAAATTGCTTTCTGTTTTTTGGTTTGATTTGTATTTTATTCCTAATGTGGTGGTTTGAGACATTGTGTGCAGGAGAGAGAGGGAGAGAGGGAATGGCATGCTGCCTAGGGACAGAGGAGTCCAGCCTGCTTAAAAGGGAAATGTTGCTGGATAAACACAAATTGGTGTAAGCCACATCATTAGGAGAAAGTTGTCTATCATTAAGCACTATGTAGTGCATCCCTGTGAGCCTGAAATAAGTCTCCAGGGGATGTACAATCATACCTGCCACACGAGTGGAAATGCTGAAGATGAACCACGTGCTGTCTGGGTGTCCACCTCCCACCTGTGTTAGCATCATTATGTGCATGTTGGGCTGACTTAGCACACTGAGGAGGAAGATGGCCATGCCATTCTCTTTCACCATCTGGGTAATTTACTCTGTGAGTTTCTTAGAGAGTGAATTCATTAATGCAGATATGCAGGGTGCAATTATTCAGATGATGCAGTGGGAGGAAGCTGCATAAAATTTAGAGAGTGTGCTCTGCTGGTACTCTGAGCAGTGCTTTTCTGGGTGGTCCTGCCTGGAAAAAAATCACACCTAGGAATGCCTTGATGACTTCTGACTGTGTCCCAAATGGCAGCTCCTCCCAATCAGCATCAGTGGGAGCCACTCTCACTAGGCGAGGGAGATACCAGAAGACTCCCAGTTAGCATCCGTCACAACAGAGAGGAAATCTGTGGGAAACGCTGATCATTTATATAAAAATTAATGAGATTTTCCCTCTCTGAACATGAGGGCTGAGATGTATGCTGACTACAGGGGAAAAAAAATCCATCCATGGATATCTAGCTTGCCTTTTTTATTTATATTTTTCCAGGGGTCTTCTATAATTGATGACAGTGCCTATTTGGCAAAGGAATTTTCTGAGCACAAAATTAATTTTAATAATAATTTTTGTCTATTAAACAAACTGTTGTTTCTTCCCTCCTACATTTGAAGCCAAAATCACAGGGCCACAAAACAAATCAGCCTAATTTCACTGTGAACTTTTCTTTTGACATCCTTCTATTTTTCAAACAGAACAAATGTGTTGTTACATGACTGCTCTTTTCCAGACAGAAGAGGCAGAGAGCTATTTTTGAAGCTCCTTAAATCAGAAGCTCTGGCTCTTTACAAAAGCATCCCCACAGGATATCAGGACTGTGTTTGGAAACATATGTGATAAAAAAAAATCAAACCATAAAAATGAACTGGGATCACCTTGTAATTGGGCAGAGAAGACTTCCTGCTGCTGTCTGTATTTTTGTTAAAAGCCAGTGCTTCTGCATTTCTCACCTTTTGCTGCGCAAGATTGTACACAAAATCTCTGATTGCCAAGCAAATCAAAGCCAGGAGGGAGACCCCCTGTCTGGAGGAAACCATCCCCCTCCTATATTCTCTTTTACTGATGTTATGTGGGAAAAATTAGATGTACAGAATGAATCAAAAGTCATTGTGAAAAAAAATAAAATAAAAACACCACCAGTAGAACAGAGCTATATGGAGGACCCGGAGGAGTTCTTTGAATGCATCAGCTTCCATATAGAGCAGTAAGCTAATAGGCAGTTCATTGAAGCTAAAGTATAACATAAAAAGTAAAATTACAGAGAAAATTACTGAAAATATAATAAAAAATAATTAAAAATCTTGTAGGAAGGTGGCATATCAACATCTGATGTAAATACAGACATAGGAAGGGCAGTTTATCATTTGAATAGATGAAACAGCTGAAAATGGTAACAAAATTTGGAGGTTTGTAGTCTATTTATATTTTCCAAAAATTTGAGAAAACCCCAATGGTTCCAGCAACAACTTCCCATTCTCATCTGTCAGACGATGATTTCTCTGTTTTGCTCAGCTACCAGAATTCTTAGGGAAAAAAGCACCCATCATAAAATTGGTTAAAACTGTAAATTTAAATTCAAAATCAAAAAAAGGAAGAAAAACCAGTCATTTCTCTGGTCCTTAAATGTTAAACATACTGTGGAAAGACACAGGTCTCTCCACCAGTTTAGCATGACACGAACCTTTGAACAGAAACCAGACTTCTATTTTCTTTTGTCCACTGCTTTCTACTCTTCAATGAAAGGAAATTTCTACGTTGTTGAAGACTTAGGGCAAAATTATATTTTCCATGAAGATGTAAGACAAATTGGACGAGGCATTGAGAAAATAAAGAAGTTAAAAATAGGCAGTGTTCTTCCTCTCCTGGAAACTTTTCTCTTACTATCTGCAGCCAGGCATGTTTAAAACTCAGGATCTCCTAGTGATGTGGATACCACACTAATAAAATATATTTTCCTTTCGTGGACTGGCACCTGGAATTAGCTCACAGAGCAAATTGCTAACATTCAGGCTGCAAATGTTTTGAGGATGAAGCATCTTTCTGTTTGCTAGACCAGAACCTTATTCCTAGACACTATATCAATATCAAAAATAGTCTTATATTATTAAGAGTGACCCTCATACGTGACAGTGTATTGGTACTGGTTCAGACTACACATGACAATGTATATGTGTATATGTGCACACATAAATATCTGCATTTTGAATTGATATTTATGTGCTTTTACCTGCATAAGTATTTGTAGATATATGTATTTACACGTTATATATACTATGTGTATGTTCAGTAGGATGCACACACCCACTGTGATGGAACCCATACAACGGTGGTAGGTGGAAAAGCAAAGGCACTGACAATCCTTTTCTAGGCTACTGCATCCTTCTCCTCAGCATACATGTGTAGAGTTCCTGGACCAGGAACAAACATTCTCTGCAATGAAAGTATCCTGCTTTCCCAAGACTTAGCAGGAACATTTTCCTTCTTCTTTCCTCCTTGTTATCCAGTGGCATGCTTGATAAGCAGAAGAGAATGCATTGGCTCATTCCTTAGCATGGCCAGGAATTTTTGCATGTATGCTCAGATGGTTTTGTAAGGACAGAGGATGTAGTATTAGCAAAGCTCTGACAATGTGGCTTGTTGAGTTTAAAAAAAAAAAAAAAAAAAGTGTTGTTTTAATATGCACAGATACATACAAACATTCATGTTGTAATAGTGTTTACACCCACAACAAAGATGAGGAATCTACCATGTAAAATGTGGTGCAGGCTTCAATATAAGTGAGGCAGAGCTGAATGCAGTCCCCATCTACATTATGAAGGGCTTGAAATCCAACAGAGCTACTTTATAGTGCAATTTACGTATTTTAAAAATAGCTTATTTAATAGTTGATAAAAGCAAGGGTCAGCTTCCTCTGAAAAGCAAGAGCTTTAAATACCTGCAGTTATTTTGAGAACATGGGTGATTAAATTCTAGCAACTCTGCAATTTCAAATGCAATGAAAGTAAATGATAAATAAAAAATATTATGTAACTTGCTCTGAAGTTATTTTGCACCTTTTCCTTCTTTCTGTGTCTCTCCTCTTTCATTTTCTGTTCTCTACCTACCAAACTGCCTACCTATCTATTGTACCTACCTGTCCACAAATACACACACACATGAAAACCGATTCTTTACATGGTACTCAAATTTATACCTCCAATGGCTGATCTAACTACCTTTATAATAATATTCCCAATAATATTTGGCAAGACAAACAGGAATGCAGGTAAGAAATATGAGGAAAGCTTTTAATTAACAGCTTTAACTTTCCACCTTATTTAAATGTTTGTATAATTTCAGTTTCTGCAAGTCCCTCAAAGGAAGTCAAAACCCATTGGCCAAAAGAGGCAAGAAAGAAAGAGGAATTCATATAATCAGAAAATACTATCTAAGTTGAAAAGAAGATTCAGATTTAATTGATAGCTACTAAGAAGCAGTGACTTCTATCTCTTCACTTAAAGATTTTTAAAAAGAAGATTTTTTAAAAATCCATCCCAATAGATTTTCAGTCATTAGTGGAGGTTTCCAAAATCTCCAGAGAGAGAAAATGAATGGAGGTGTTAAACGCAAAGGCTTATCTTGGGGACCCTAATTCTGCCTCATGCTGCTCACATTACATATTATCCTCACTTGGCCTTCTTTTTTCAGAAAGAGACCAGCAAAGCGGAAGCATTTCTGTGCGGTAGGGGAAATCAGATTGCACAAGACACTAATCACAGAACCCCACAGGAATGGACAAAAAAATTCTAAAACTCTGGCTTATATTCATGGCTTCCTGTATGTTTCTTTCTTTTTCATCCCTTTCCCAAATCCAAATTCTTTGTCTTTGTGACCTGTGGTGCTCCTCAGTCAGGTTGAGGGATTGCAGGGGAAGGGAGAGGTGCTGGAAGTGGTGCAGCGTCACATGAAACTGTGAAAATGCATATTTAGGAATTCCACATAATTTTTAAAATTAGTGTGGCAGTCACTCTTTTTTTGAGCACAAAGGTGATGATCATAGAATCATAGATTCATAGAATGGTTTGGGTTGGAAGGGAACCTTGAAGGTTATCTAGTTCCAACCCCCTGCTGTGGGCAGGGACACCTCCCACTAGACCAGGCTGCTCAAAGCCCCATCCAGCCTGGGCTTGAACACCTGCAGGGATGGGGCATCCACAACTTCCCCGGGCAACCTGTTCCTTGTTGAGTTGCAAGGACATGCTGAAAAGACTCTGTATTGCATCATATTCATAAAACAGGGAATGAAAATTGATATGATGCCGTTCACTGATATTGTAATATTATGTTCAGTAGTAAAACCCAAACCTGACTGCACTGGGATATGAAAGAGCTTCGTGACACTGATCATGGAGCAACTAGGTAATAGAATGGCAGGAGACATTCAGTGCTAATAAATGCAAACTAACATATATAGAGAAAAAACCCACTAAGATTATAGGCAAGGTGTTGGGATAAAAATTGGATGTTGGTATTTTCAAAAAGGTGACTTAGAGCCAGTATGATTTGCTTTATGAAAATGTTAGCTCAAAATGTTTAGCTGTAGTAGAAAAGGGAAAAAAAAAAAGTGAATTTTAGGCATTAACGGGAAATGAATGGAAAGCAAATGGTAAATATGCTTTTCTGTCCTTCTGTCTCAAAAGATATGTAATCAAACCATAAAACTGGCAAAATAAAATGATCAGAGATGTAGAGCAGCTCCCAAATGTGGAAAAGATTAAACAGAGCAGGATGTTTTAGCCTGGAAAAAAGATGATCAAGGAGGGATAAGGCAACAGTCTATAAAAGCACAAAGAAGTCAAATAGAGGAAATGGAGGTTACTGATCATTGCTTCCCAAAATGAAAGAAAAAAGGCTTTTCAAATGAAAATATTGGGTAGTAAACATAAAATAAACAAAAGTAAGAAATGCAAGGAATCTCAAGGCAGAAAGTATATGTAGGTCCCAAACATAATAGGATAAACTCACAGAAGAACCACCTATGGAAGGCTATACAGCATAAACCCACAGCTTCCTAGATTGGGGACTTTCTAAACCAGAGTCTGTACCTGAACCCTGTTTTTATCAGTGAAAATAAAGCCTCAGCCTCATGTTCTTGTGCTGCTTCTAAAAACAAATATCTTCACTTGGAAAATTTTATTTGTGTGGGGATTTAGTCAAGAGACTTCAGTTAGCTCTTTTGGGAGGGAAGCTGTAGACTAGCAGAGGAAGGGTTAGTGCCACACTTCAGTGCGAGAGAGCAAAGTGACTGACATACCTAGAAGTTGTATCTAGGGGGCTACCTTCATCTACACACGCACAGCAGGCGGGTTTCCATGTGATTCTGAAGAGAAATGGTCTGTTAGTGGACAGCTCTTTCCACTAAGGTACTTTATTTGCTCTCTGAACTCTGCTTTGAAGAGAAATTTGCAAACAAAGATGAGCGGCGCAAGACACAGTATGCACTGGAACGATGTGCTCCGCTTCCGACAGCACTGCTTCTTGCAGGACAAGCTCACATGCCACATGCTGGGTCCAGATCTGCAGCAGAGAATGGGAACAAAGAGAATCTGAAACGCGTGTGTTGTTTACAGAGCCTCCTCTGCTGCACGTGTCACATACCCTGGTCACATACCCTGGTCACAGCTGCTCTGAGCAAAGAACGTTTTCTAAGGAGAAATCACGGCAGCTTAGGGAAAGAAGGAAGGTGAGCAAGGATGCTGAGTGAGAGCAGGGAGCTGTAGCTTGTATTTTGGTGAACTTAATGACTAGTTTTGAGGCAAAGACTTGAAGGCCAAAGTCTGACAGGCTGTCAGGCACTGATTGCCATTTTCATAAAGGGCGCTATGCAAGTGTAAGTGATTGATAGATTGATTGATTTATTTTGCTGAGGCTCCTTTGTGGTCTCCTGGGGGGATTTCTGGCCACACCTCTCAGGCTGAAAGCACTTGCTCTGCCTGCTGTTGCTTTTTTTTTTTTATTTGTGGGTAATGAAAATTTGTTACAAGCCTTCCCTTTCATCTGTACATGGCAGGCTGTCACACAGAAACAAGCCATTCTGGAACCTTGCTTCCTTCCAAATTGCTAAATATTTTTCTTCAAATTGCTTCCCTAATGGGCTAGTATAATAGGAGCAGCATGCTCTCTGCCCACGCTGAAGATGCCAGAGCATTTGTCCAGTGCACATGTGTGTTGGGCACAATAAACTCATTGCCTGGCCTGGAGACAGTGCAGCACTGCTGCTGATCTAATCTATATCACGCGTTCCTTGGACGCAATCATGCACGCGGTGGATATAGGAGAATATGCACACGGATAGGTATTTGTACCTCCCCTGGGAAAATGCGCCTCGTCAGGGAGGCAGCCAGCTACACATCCCACTCTCCTGGGGAGGGAGCCATGATTGCATTCCGTAAGGTGAGACACAATGGCAGGAGGAGGAGAAGTGGGCTGCACAGCCGTCGAGTAAGCCATGCGAGCAGTGACAGAGCTGGGCTCACTAATGGACTGGTCTGGCCAGTTTTTTATTGACTCCAGTTGCTGCCTTTTGGAGGGGCAGGCACCAGCAGTCCCCAAGGTCAGCAGTTCCATGTGCTCTATGCTAAACTGTTGCTGACCCACTGCTTTATGAGCCTAAGTGCTTATCCAGGAACAGAAGTGAATAGGTTGTGTGTGATAAGAAAATAATTTGCCAAAACTGCAACAATAAAGAAAGCCTGATGGGATCTCTTATGGTATGAATAGCCCGGAGCAGCTGCAGATTTCTCTCTGCTTTCACAATTATTTTCTTTTTCATAACAACTAAAAAGGGAGCATTGTCCACAGGCTCCTGCAGCCCATATTTTCATATCCAAATCTAATATTTCCATGTACATGCCTATACATATTATACATTGCAGATCTTTGTGAATAAAATACAGGAACAGAAAAAGAAAGAAAAAGGAAAAGCCTTCTCAGATAAGAGGCCTGTTGGCATACCAGCTTAACCCGTTCCTCTTTTCTGTTTCTCTCACAACCCTTCTAGATGGATTTCTGCAAGATCCCAGAGCAGCCATCCCAAGACACATGGAGCCATGTTTGCTGTGTGCTGTGCACAGATGCTCAGTACAGCCACACCTGGGCAGCTCCCAGTGCTGACACGGAGAGCTCTGTGCCCTGGGGTATCCATCCTCCCCCTCTGCCTGCGGGGCTGGGAATGTCCTATTCCCCGCCCAGGGGCAGTGTCTGTTGAGAAGGCTGAGTATATTTTTGCATATTTTCCATCTAGGTGTTACAGAGGGGTTTCAGTCCAACAGCTGACCCTACTCAGGCCCCCTCAACTCACCCTATTCCCCACCTCCCCAACTGGTCTATGGCATTTTTCTTTCTCAGGGAGCACAAGCAGGTCTGATGCTCATCCCATGCTCTGTCCCCCACTGCAAACAGCCCCAGTGGTGCAGGACCCAGTGGCAGGCTCAGTGCTCTGACCCTCTCTTGCCCACCAGTCCGTGGGTTGGGCAGTGGTTTGCCTAGAGAGGTCTGCCTGTGATCCAAAGCCCTGGAAACTCTGCCCAGGGCTTCTTCCAAAAGCTATGCCAGAGCTCCTTGCACAGGTAGCACACTCTCATGGAGTCCAGGTCTCTGAAGCTGTCTGAGAACATCTGAAACCACCAGAGCTTTTCTTCTTGCCCTTCAATTCTGTGTAAGGAGAAGACCAGACTCCAGCCTCGGATGTCACGTCAGGGTCAGCTATGCAAAGTTCAGAAAACAGTTGTATAAAGAAACACACAAAGAAATTACTCAGATCGTAGCTGATCTCTGTAGCTGATTTCTCAAGAGGTCTCCAGTGAATCAGGCTGAATGAGCTTTTTGTTGCCTTTACTGTTAACAGGAGTAGCTGAAGTCAGAGAGAGTTCTGTCTTACTGCTGACAGCTACAGTATGGCAGGGCTGTGGTGCCTCAACATACAGTGATCAATCTCATTTCAGTTCATTTTGCTAGAATTTAATTTTCACATGGCCCAGTGTGACCACATCCCACTAATTTCCCACTTGGATATTTTCGTAAAACAGAGAGACCAGTTGAAGATTCTGCAACTCCTGTTGGTGAAATAATAATAATAATAATTTACATTTATTAAGTGCTGTTCTTCCCAAAGGACTGCCCAAATGTTTTCCAAAATTTGTGTATGCAGGAATCCCTTCACCAAGGAAGGAAAAAATGCAGCTTCTTCCTTGGCACAGAGCAGCACTAGCACAACAGCTTAGGATAGGGAATGAATCAAAGGTTTAATGTTATTACTTCTTTGTGGTTCTGTTAGAGTAATGCCCAGAAGTCTCAAGGGGGACCAAGGCCCCTCTAGGGGTGGGTGAAGTAAGTAGTAAGGTTATTGAAAGAAAGCCAGGGATCAGGAGATGGTAAAAAGCATGTTCAAGGAAGAGTAGGAAGAAAAAGAGAGGGATAGATAAACATACACGATTGTATAGATTTCAAAGACACGATAAAGTCGTGGCATTGGAAAGGACTTGTGATCTTATCCCATAAACTCTTCTCTCATACAGCAGGCTCCCTTCTAACTATTTAATCACTAATATACATCTATGTATGTAACTTATTCCTAATGATTTCCACTGCTGGAGATTTTTTAGCCTTCTGAGGCACCTTCCTCTTAGCCTGTATGCTCCCTTTGCCTTTAACGTGAGCTCGAATGTTCCTGCTATAACATAGAGCTCTTATTCCTCATCTTGTGCACAACATCTTTGCTGGCTGTCATCACCTGTCTGTAGATTTCCTACAGAGGTTAAGGTGAGGTTAACGCTGGTGTTATAATGGACACATGCCATAAGATGGGATCTGAAGGAGGACATGGCACAGGGGTATCTACTTCTATGGGGAGCTGCATAGTGAAGGTGCTTGTGGAACAAACAGGCTGAGAGATGCCAGGTTGGTACGTGCAGTCCTGCGGGAAAAGTGGGACATGTGAAAGAGATTATGGACCTTGGTGTTAAGACCAGAAATGCCTATCTTTATGTTTGTAGATCATTGAGGAAGTGTGTTTTAATAGTCCATAAGGAAACCAAATCAGAAGGTAAAATGACAAGCATTGAGTTGGGGTAGGTACTTGTGGCAGCAGCAGTGAAGGACAGAGGGGAAAGGCTGCAATGGCAAACAGCATGGGCTTTGCTAAGTCTGGTACCTTGGAAATGCCACATAGTCCCAGGCAACAGTTTCTGGAGGAGAAAATAAAAATGGTCACTTCAGCATGGTCTACATGACTGAAAGGTTAAGGGCATTATGATCAGGCAGAGGGGAAGTGGAAGGTTTTGGCAAAGGAAAATTAGTAGCTCTGTGCTAATGAGCTGGTGCCAGCAGGACCTCTGTGAGGAGAGTTTGCTGATGCAGCTGGAGATACAGGGCTGGAAGGAATAAAGGTATCCTGCAGATACCAATTTGTGAGTTTTCAGAAGGAATATGTGTATTGATTTGGAGCTCCACTTCACAAATATGAACAGATAAAGAAAGCTAAAAATCCTTTCTCCTCTCTTGTTTTCTCCCACGAGGAAAGCAGTTTTAGGTGTTAATGTCCTCTCTACTGAGTTTCCTGCACACCCATCTTCTTTGACCTGATTTGGAGTACTGCTTGTTTGTCAAGCAAGAGTCATCTTTCTAGTTCCTCATCCACAAAACATACTAACCTTAATCCTGACAGTGGGCAACTAGTAGTGTACAACAGGACGTGATCTTTGGGGTATCTGTCCTGCAATAAGATTTGTTAGAGGGACTAAGTAGATGACACTGGAAAGTTTCACAAGTTTTAAGCATTTCCCTTCCTTACCATATTCTTCTCTTCCCAGGGAATGGAGGATGCCTTGCACTTCAAATGCAGCATTCAGGGGATCCCAGCTAAAGGGCAAAGTGCATTCCAACACCCAGACATCCTCCTCCTTGGAGATCATGCAGGTACACTCGAAAACTGAGCCCTGAGCTAGCCCCTGTCCCACCAACATCTTTTGTACTTCTTTAATGACAGAGATTAGTAAGGCAGAGTTGAGCTTCACCTCCGCAGACCCAGATCCATTTGTTTAAGTAGAATATTTTGTTGTTTATGCTGCAGGCTAAACAACTAGGTTTACCTAGGGTCTCTTGTTAAAATGAGCCATCTGTGGCAGCTGTGGTAATTATACCCAGACTACTGTACCTTTCATGCAGAGCTCTTAGATTTGTGTTGAGACTTTGAAAACAATAGGAACAATAGCACAAGGGGAAAGAAAATATCTCCTTAGAGTGAAAACTATCATGAGGTCCTCCCTTCCTTCATTTTCCAGTCTTCCCTGGATTAACCACAATCCTCAGGTTGCTCAATGGCTGTTCCCTGTGACAAAGTACTACAAAACAGTCGGAGGGCAAAGACCAGATGCCAGTCTGAGGCAGGTTTTGCACCTCCTCCTCATGAGCAAATGCTTGCTAACACTTTGCTTTGGTGAGCCAAGTAAATGTGATATTTGTGCTGCTCTGAAGTCTGGGCAGTGCCACAAGTGCCACCATAGGTGTAAGTCTCTTGCTCAGTTTTGATTCCTTCTACCCATTCTGAACACCTTGGCACAACTTGTGCAGTAGCTGCCGGGAAATTTGCTTCCCCTGTCCCCAGAGCTTGTCAGTGCTGGTGTGAATAGGAAGCAGCAGGAATTGCTCCGGAGCAATGCCAAGTATTTCCTCCTCTCCAGGGGGGCTGAACGCTCTGCCCTGGGGAGGGTCACACTTTTGAAATCAGTTGACTTTCCAGCACTGCCAAACAGTCCGTAAGGCTTAACAGCAGACAAACCTCTGCATGGCATATGCTAATTCTCCTTACTTTCCTCATTTTAAAGCTTCTCCTATCAAACCACATATTGGTTTTATGCAGTAGCTGTTGAATAGTGAAGTATCTGAAAATCCATGATACAGGATGAGGCTTTGAAGGAAACACAGAGACCTTTAAACTTCCAAGTTGTTGTAAATGCCACCAAGCAACCATTTTTATCTCTAATCTTCTCCCTAAAACATAAATTTGAACAGACGGAAATAAGAAAAGAAAGATTGTGGGAATAAGCATTGATGCTATCAGCTGGAACTGGTAATAACAAAAGCAGCCAGTGACTCTTTGAGCTTTCAGGTAGTACAAGATATTTTCACATACTACATTTCTCTTTGTGGTTTTCACTGTGGGTTTTCATACACTGTAGGAACAGTTCAATCATAAGAGTAAGTCAAGTTATCATGGCCAGAAAAGAACAATAGGTTTGATTCACTCATGTGGCTTGTGGCACTACCGCGGCAGAAAGCCTGCCCAAGCCGGGGGGGAGGTCAGAGTGGTGCAAGGTTCACAGCCCTTGGTGACTCCCTAAATGAGTACAGCTGATCTGGAAAAATGCTGTCAGCAGAGCAGAGAAGGGTGTTCTCATTCTCCTTAGCCCCTCAGCAGTTTCCAAATCACTAACGAGGTGTTTGCAATACCAGGGTGTGATTTAAAGCTCCTGTCCACAGGGCCAGTCATCTAATGAGCGTCTGCCCAATTTGGTTCAAGAGCGAATCAAGTCCATCGCATCTGTTGTCTAAAAAGTCATGGATAAATAGTCCAGTAACAAACAGTATGAAGTAATTTCCTGCACAAACTTACTGCACCCTGGTCTTTACCACAAGCTCAGATTTCTTGTGTGGGCTCAGATTTTAGCAAAGAATTACGGTATATTGCTTTCCATGAGGAGAATTTCCCACTTAACGGATCTCAGGTCTCTATTAGACCCTTGGCTAATGGAAAACCATAAACCATCCCAGAGCTTTCTAGAACTCCATGGAGAGCTGAAAGTGCAGATATTTAGCCTCTTCAAGGGCCAGGGACTGACAGAGGACTCCTTAAAGGAATGTCAAGCTAATAGAAGTTCCAAACAATTTAGTTTCAAAGGACTTCTAAAGGAAGAGATGACTATATTAACCTGAATATTATTTAATGGAAGCATTAACTCTTCTTCAGTGGTGTTCCTTGGTGGTATCTGCCATCAAACTCAAGGTTCTGGCCTCCTTGTTTGGGTTTTTTCTGGACATGGGGGTTTTTAATGTTGCCCTTTTATGGCTAGGTCTGTTTGGCAGCTAACTTTGACCAGCACAGTTGCAAGGTTGTGCACCTTGTTGCACATGGTCCTGAATGTGGGTAAAGCAGCTGGGCCCAGATGTGCTCTGGCCACCACTGTTCTTGTCCTTGTCACACCCTCTGTGCTACAAGCAGTGAAGAGTTTGGCTCGGACCTGTTGGATTGTTCCTCTGCCACTCGGGAACTCTGCAGTTCCTGGCTCCACATGTTTCTGCACTGGTGCTGTGTGAGGGTGAACTCGTATCAGCTATTGACATATCTGCCCCTTGGCTGCAAGTCAAAGCATAGTGGAGAAACAGGTCTTGCTAGCACTACAATGGCTCATGTGTTTCAATTCACCGTAGGCACTGCAGATTTACACATCATTTTTCACTTTAGCGTATATATGCCACTTAATGTCGGAGAGGCCCTGTCTATTGGTAACTGGTGCTTTTTTTGAATGGCTGCTCGTGAGTCTTTTTTATTTTAATATTTCTTAACTCATCCCCTCCAAAAACAAACTCAGATTCATTCATTAAAATTAAGGCACTAAGATTCCACAGAGACAAACCCCGGAGAGGGCTGATAAATTACACAAATAAGCTGTATTTATAATACCTCTGATGCCTCCAAATAGGCATTTTATAGAAGAGAAGCTCCAGCAAACTGAGAAATCTATTCTCTGATACTGCAGCTAAGCTGCATTTCAGTACCTGAAACCATCTGTTTGATACAAGCATACACTTAGCATAATATGAATACCTTAGCACACAGGTACCTTAGCATAGTGCATCCCTTCATTTTCTCATAAACAGCAATTATAGCCCAGGCAGAGAGGAGCACATGGTGGGCTGAGGAAAGAGGAGGAGAAACATATAAAGAAGATGGATTTTTTTTTTCCTTAATCTGTGTGAGTCTGACAGAGCATATGAAGATCTGTAAGCCACGGAGTGCCAGTGAGAGAGAGACAGAGAGACAGACAAAATTATTTCCTTTGCTGGGCCTTGCAGTTTGAAGTAGTGCCTGCCTTATTCACAGGACTTTTTTTTCCCCAGGTGCCCACCCAAGAACCATTCAGCTACATTTATTATTCTGTCAAATACAATGTGCAATAAAGAGCCAGTCTCCCCAATGATGGGTACCTGTGTTCATAGCTCCACAGTGAAGCACATAAATCACATGTGAAGGGCAATGCACATGTGCTTTTTGTTTCTTGTATCACCTTTTATTATCTTAGGACTGAAAAGTTAATAACCCAGTGGGTAATCATGCCATTATCAGTTTACATTGTAGTAAAGCCCATTCAAATGATGATTACATATGTTAATGAGTGTCGTTATAATGCGCTACACAGTACATTACCTTCAATAAATATAATTGTTTATGCACTTTAATGAGGGGATATAATGCCCCCAAAACTAATGGCATGGACTGAATTGTGATTTATTGCTGGAAAACTTTGCCATTAAGAAAGGAAATCTCACAAACCCTTTCATGTTTATCTAACTTTTTTCCTTCTTTAAAAGCTGCCACTCATCTCTCCCTCCTTCTGCTTGCAAGGGGAAAATAGCTGTAAGACACTTCAGCAGTGCTCCTTGTCAATGCCTTCTTCCACCTGAAGAAGCAGGAGGTGGGTTCATTTAGAAGGTTTAATGAAGATCATTATGTTTACCCCTCAGTAAGGCTTAATGCGCTATCTGGCAACAAAACTGATAACGCATCAGAATTTTGGCTGCAAATCAAACAACAGGAAGTAAAAGTGTTGGTTGTTAAACTACAAAATAGGAATAGAAAATAAGGTTAAGCATGACATTTTGGCCAATGGTCCTTCATCTAGCTATAGAATAGTCAGAGAATAGTTGGCTGTGCAGAGCATTCAAAGCTCTCCAGCTGGGAATGAAGAAAACTAGAGGTGAAATGCCACCTGATCTCTTCAATCTCTAGGCGCTTTCTTTTCCAGAGGAGTGAGATAAAACCTTTCTTTGTGGGCTCAATAAGAAATGACAAAGAGACAAAGAATGCTAAACCAGGCAGCACTGTGTAACTGGCTGAGGGTGCAGCAGGCTGAGCGAGATGAGCTATCAGCAACTAAACTGCACAAGACTGGAGTTTCCTCTTTAATTTCCCTCCACTTGGTTTGCTTCCTGAATGGCACCGCTGTGACATTTCCATTACCGGTGAAAAGCAGCGTGCTTTGTACAGTAGTCTCTTCTTCTATTGAAGTCGGTGCAAAAACTCCCATTGATTTCAGCAGCAGAGGCAGAGAGCTGGCAGTGGGGGCACGGTTGCCTCTGCAGAGAATTTGCATGCCGTGTGTCCTAATTTTGCTCTCTCTTCAGTGTAAGAAATTTTAAAAAAAGTTTCCGCGAGTCTTCAAGAATAAATAAGATGCTGAAATTTAGAACAAATAATAACAGGAATTGTTCTAAATGCTGTTAAAATTCAGGTGTGATGGCAGGGAGCATGATAAAGCTGCATGTAAGAGACCAGTAGGAACTGAGGTAGCTCCTTAAGGTATATTCCCAAATATGTGTACTCACAGCAATTACTTGAAAAACTTTCCAAGGATCACAGTCATGTTCCAACTAGTTTGAAAGTCAGTAGTGTAAAAAAACTTTGACATTGAGATGCAATTTGTGGTAAGATCTAATTAATTTTTTTGCTCCTAAGAATAATTTATTATTTACACTTCTTATTATATATGTATTTTAGCTTCATTAGTCTGCAATGCTGGAAAAAATTATACCTTCAAGTCCTATTTATCAAATTAATGGTGCAATTTCACAGTGACACATTCCACATTCATTAAACCAAGTACAGTAAAAATGCATTTAAATTAGATTAGTGTGATGTAATAACGATTCCAGTGTATGGGGTGATATTCTAGCAGTAAAGAAACACCCAGATCGAGTTGAAAGCAACTTTGAGACGATTTTTCAAAATTGATTTTGGCACTGATTTAAGTGAAAGAATAAGGACTAACATTTCCCCCCGCAGCTTGCTCCGTGTGGGAGTTCAGGGCCCTGAGTGGAATTGCAGGAAATGAGTGGTGGAGTCGTTCTGGCCATGGCAGCAGAGGAAGTCATGCACAGTCCACAGAAGGCAATTCTGTCAGCCTCCTGAAACGCTGGAGAAGGACACCCACCTGAATCCACCTTTCACCAGTGCTAACTGCACAATGCCATGGAAGTTTCTGCCAGCCCCTTAAAATCGCGAGTCTCCCAAACATTTTACGCTCACAAAGGCTCGTGCGTCTGTGCACACATCCAATGCACGCACAGGTGCAAATGTCTGGATGCAGAACCTCTTGGAGGTACCACTCCTGCCCCTTTGCCTCTCCAGTTACTGCTCTCTGGCAGCCTGTAAGCACTCTCTGGGCCACAGAGGCTGAGTGAATATTGGTCCATTTCCACTGACCTCATCCACCCCATCAATCCCAACCACAGAGCAAATAGAAACTCTAGGTGGGTGCCAAATTCATAATCCTTGAGGGCCCTATAAAACCTTAAGCCCTTCTGCCTAGTCATGCCACATAGACTGCCTGCTTCAACTCCACTGTGAAACAGGCAGAAACTCACATCACCTCCCTGTCACGTCCTTTAACACCAAGTTTTAGTTTAGCACATTCCCTGTAGCTTAACTTTCCTGGCTCGGGCAATGAGTGAGAGTCCCCGATAAGCAGCAGGTTGATGGAGGTTGCTGGTCAAGGAACAAATCACTGGGAATTCATGTCCTGAAGCTCTGATTGAGTCAGACGGGGGCTGTGTGTCCCCTCCCTCCACGTGCTGATACTCATCTTGTAGTCTTTATAGCCCAGCAGAGGAGTGCTTTCAGCTGGCTGACACTCAACCCTGCACTGCTCCAATATCACATTAAAGAACCAAATTAAATCAGAATAGCTCCTTAATAAAAAAAAATCTTTCTTCCACGTATCCATAGGGAGTTGTGTATTGTGTGTATCTGTCTTTCAGACTGTAAGCCTTCAGGGCAATGACTATCTTTATTTCTGAAACACAAACAATATTAAAACACCATTGGCACTTAATAAATCAGCAAAACTACAATCGTTACATAGGCCTCCTGGTGAGCCATCAGTTACCTTAACACATTAACAAAAGTGTACCCTTTGCATTTTGGCATGTGGCTTGTGAGGGGTGTGCGGCATGAAGGCAGATGGAGCACCCCAGATTCTGGAAGATGCTATTTGTTCACCAAAGAAGCCCTGGACCATTGCAGGCATCATTGCAGCGACATCCTCTGACACCTCTGTCCCGACCTAGAGGTATGGTCCCACCAGGGGATGCAAGTTCATCCTCCATCTTGTATCTCTTGAGCTGAGGTGCAAAGAAAGATGGTAAAGACTGATGCAAGATTACTCAGACTGCATATTTAGAGGATATTGTGGTAGGAGGAGTTATCAATACTTGCATTGTGGTGGCACAGGGGTGTGCCGGCCAGGGATGGTACAATCCAGCACAAAAGGCAGTGCCCCATGGTTGCTGCCCCATGGTCGCTGCCCCATGGTCACTTCTGAGAAGACTGAGCTTGGAGGGTTATAATGAAAAGCTGGAGCTGAGCTACACTGGTTTTAAATTGATGAACAGGGATATGGTAATAGGGTAGGAAATCAAGAATCTTTCAGGTTGAGCTGGATGTGCATTAATAGCAAGGAAACTGCTGCATGTTCAAAGGACTGCATCAGCCCTTTATAAACCCAAAGGTAATTTACAGACTTAGGCCCAGAGATACTATTGCCAAAAAAAAATAAAAGAGGTTTTCAAAATTTTTCTTCAGAGATCTGCTAAAAGGCTGAGTTGAATCATTGTGAGCAAATTCATGTATTAATATAAACAATTAAGCTTGATTAAAAAGAAATCAGTTTTGCCTCTGGCCTGACTGACCTCAGATTTCTAAGGGCTGCTTTTCCAGTCCTAAGGGCCTGAGCTACGTGTCCTTTTGACTTTAGCTTCTCAGCCCGTCATCCCCAGGCATATCTTTTGTTCCACAGTTCTCCTTCCCCTTCTTCCAATAGATATAGAGTTATTTAAACAATTAAGGCTGTATGCCCCTACAGCCTTCTCCAGAAAGCAAGGGGCAAGACACAGCCAAGTCAGCTTGAGCACTCAGAGACAAAGAGAGCAAATTAAATAAAATGATTGCTAAAAAAAAAAAAAAAGAAAATCAAATCTAAGCTGAAATTTACATTTGCTCATCTATCTCAATTGATGATTTCTGCTACCAAGCACCATATGGTGCTGTGTGAGGCTATAAATATGCTGCTCTTCCAGACCCATTTCTATTGGCATTTCCCATCAGTAAACAGGTGCTCCTGGCTTCTCCTGTGCCTCTGAGCTCACAAAACTTGAGTGAGTACCTTTGTGCACCTACAGGAAGCAAATGCAACTTGTCAATGGGAGCGTTCAGAGAGTATCAGCTGTATATCCACAGTGTGAGCAGGACAGCAGAGCAAGCCTGCATTACAGCAACCACCTGTGGCAGCTTCCCTCCTTCATGCTTTTCCTAACACCTTCCTGCCCATCAGCAGGGCTGATCAGTGCCCCAAGGCTCCTCCTGTGTGGATCTTTTGCCATGACCTCACAGTGACAAGCACCACAGGATCTCTCTGGCAGGACTGAGTAGGTGCTTGCTCCTGCCTGCTCTCCTGCTAGAATCAGTAGGGCTGAGGAGAAGGGGGCAGCCAATGTATCCTCACAGGGAAAGGGGTTTGCCTTGGGGGGAAGTTGAGAAATCAGTCAAGAAGCATGAATACCACCTAGAAAGCCTGGAATCATCTAGCTTAACAAGGTCTATGGGCTTTACCAATTTCAGTGGCAAATTTCTGCTATAGAAACCTAAGCACAACAATGGAGCACTACCCCATCCTGCAGTCTGCTGCAGTTTGGGGCCTTCATGCCCTCTCTGCAATTATTTAAAGGACTGGGTTTGGTTAGTGTTCCCTGCACACTGAGGACAAAAGGGAAGCACCGTTGGTAGTACCAGGGTGTACTTTGTGAGGCTAATCTGAATATTGCCTTACAAAGACACCACAAACCCATTGCTTTAGACTGGGGACAAGGACTCTGGCTGTTCATGCCAGGTGACCACATTTCCAAATCCATTACAATGGTTCAAAAATATCCAAAAGGTCAATACATTGTTCATACCACATCAGTGATGCTAGGGGGAATAACAACCTTCAGTAAATCCTATTATTTTCACAACTATACTAATAACATGAGAAACTATAGATATAATAAAAGTTTATATCTATAGTTGCTCTGCAGACACCTCCTCTGGTATGGTATAAATATAGTATATGAGACTTGGCGGTGTAATACAGTTTTTATTTCAATTTTTTAGGGATGGCCATGCACATCCATAACTCATGAAAATAAAAAGTGTATTACACTGCCAACTGTTACATATTCCCTAGTAAAGCAAAAATGGCAAGATAAATTTTATTTTTCTCTTCTCCCCACCAACAAAGTGTCTAGCTGATACGCTGATGATGAAATGTTAGAATAAATATTATTTATTCAAACATTTTCTATACTTTAACCATGTCTGTCCTGTCTGTTTGTTAGTCCTGTCCATCTGTCAAATGCTAGGTAACTTCTTTTTTCCCTGCATGTTGCCTTTGGTTTTAATTTTATGCTGCTCAACTTGGTGTTATTCTCCTTAGGACTGAAGGGAAGAGAGATTGCCTCTTCCCATATTCTGCTCTTGAATTTTCTCAGACGCATTCTCCTTGGGTCTTAAGAGCTCTAACATCTGTGTGGGACATGTGTGTTGGCTTGGTAGCATTGGCAGCACTTCTTCAAGAAGTACGAAACAGTGTAAGTGAGGAAGGATCCCAGCTACATGTTGTGCGTCAGTGGAACAAGAGGTGAAAAACCCTATGATTCATAGGTAGGGATGGGGAAAGAATTAGAAACTCGAGTGCAGCAGGCTAAGTATCCTATACCTAAGAGAAATGGAACAAATGTGTCACTCCCATACTATTAAAAGGAAAAAGTGATAAAATCCTGTTTTATACAAGTGCTATTATATTACGGTCAGCTCTTGAGTATCCACATAGCAACGAAACTGGTGGCAGATTAACTGTGCTGGGCTTGTAGGACAGCCAGTGTGGTGCTTCATGGAGTAAGAGCAGAGCCAGGGCATCTGGGTACTGGGGTTGGGAGACCTCAACATGCAGCAGCAGGGCTGGGCAGGGTCCAGCCAAGTCAAGAGGTGTCTACATGCTGGGCTGCGGCTGTCAAAGCTGAGGTGCCTCCTGCAAAACTTTCTCACATGGCTCTGCCCTTTTCCCTCTGGGAACTTCAGTTTGGGGTGAGGGTGGCTGATTCAATTTTTTGACAAGCCACCCCTGCATTAGAGGACATGTAATGTCTGTCCCTCTGTCCCTCCATCCATGGGACAGTCACGGGCCTCTCAAGGCTAGGACACAAGCAAGAAACCTTTAATCCCTGGGAGAGTCCACTTGGTGACACTAGTGCCAACCACCATTTTCTCTCAGCCTGTCTAATTGATTAATATAATGAAATGAAACTCAAACAAATGTTCCCCATGTGTATTTAATTCAGACTTTGCTAGATGTGGAGTAAGCTGTCACTTGTAGGCTTTTTTTTCAGTGTATCAGTAGGTATCACAAAATTATTACCTTCTCCTAAAAATCTCACATATTTGAGTCTTTCTTGTTTGCTTTCTTTTCTTTCTTTCTTTTCTTTCTTTCTTTCCCGTCTCTCACTTTATCTACTCCTCTCCCTCTCCACCCCACCCCCATCCCGTGTCTGTGTAAAGGGATATCAGAGACCTTGGGTCAAAGACCAAGGAATGCTGTGTCAACTGCCACATGAAGGGAAAAGAAATTTGATCTTCCCTTCTCTGCAAACAGCCCAGGTTCTCAGCCTGTACGGAAATCTGCTCACAGCATCAGTTCCTCCTGTTTCTCTCCTGTACGACATGCATCCATTACCTCCTCACTTGGAATCCTTGGAGCTGGCATGGAAAAGAGTTCATACCATACAAATGTAGAAAAAAGAGCTTCCTAGCTCTGTGGAGGTACTACACACACAATGATCAACAACAATCTGAATCCCTTCAAAACCTGTGTACAAGCTGCAAATGCACAGACCAATGCGCAGAGGAGGAGAGAAGCATGCACAACACGAGGAAAAAACAGGGTTTGACACAGCCCAGCTGATGATAAGGTTTTCATTACAGCCTCAGCATACTAATACCAGACCACTGCACAGGTGGGAGAGAGGTGCTTGAGGGCCAGTAAACACGGAATTTTATCAGTGTGCCACTATTACAGCAACACCTGTGCTAAATAACTTTGAACCTTGATCCACTGTGAAGAGTCAGTGCTCAGTAGCCCTCAAAATTTCTCATTTCTTACCTGCAGTGGAGTGGTCTTGTATTTGAGCAATGGCTGCACAGAACTTCCTAAATGTTTTTCTTTCTTCTCCTTTAGGATGCCTGTCACACAGACACAGAGTCCCTAAATTGCCACCTTCCTGTCTCTGCATTTTTCTTTTCGTTTCTCTCCTTCTTGTGCAGTGAAAGACATTAGAGATGGAGTGATAAAAACACATGATAAAACACCATCACTGGGGAGATCTATGCCTTGGAAATACAGAAACAAAGTCTGCACTCGAGCAAACTTTCCATTGATGACAGTGGGTTATGTCTCATGACAAAAAGCAAAGGAGTCCTTAAAACTGTGCTTGCCTAATTAAGGTCCTGGTTCAGCTAGAGCACCTAATTTAAAACAGATGACTCAGTGTTGATGGTGCTGCACTTTAAGTTGGGTACCTGCCTAAGTACTTGGCTGAATGGAAGCCCAAGCAATGTATCTTTAAATGAAGCAGCAGTGGAATACAACAGCCGTTCTAACCACTATATATAATTGACTAAAAAATCAAATCACTGAAAAAGGTGCTGCACTTACAGTGAAAAATTACAGATTGCCAACATGACAGTCTGCAGCAGAGCAGAACTCAGCAAATGCAGCTCCCATTTGAATTCATGGGAAAGCAGGGACTTTTGAAACTGCTAAGTTAACCAAAAATATATATTGTTAAAGCCAACAAATTTATTTTTCTGTTTGAAAGTCCCTGTTTTGCTATACAGAGGAATAGGTTTGGAATTCTCTGACTCTTCAGCATCATAAAACCTAGAGTGCCTGCTTGGGGAGGTGTCAGGAAAATATTGGTTTCCATTCTAGGCTTACATTATATTTACACTGTGGCTCACTGAAATACTAAAGCGGTAAGAGATATTATAATTAACCTCTTCAATTTTTCCCTTAAGAAGTATCTGGTTCAATGAACTGTCAATCAGCTCTCCCATTTCCTATTAGAACAGAGGCTAATATGCAGGGCTGGCAAGTAAGTTCAGTGAAAGAGGAGAGGCAATACAATGCCTTTATGAGTAGTATAGGATGGTAAATATTAAGTATGTTTTATGTAAAGAAAAATTTTGAAATGCTCTGTGGCTACTTTTGAGCTACATCAGTCCTGTCTTTTTGTGCCCCTAGTTCTAAGGATACACACAATCATTAGTGCAAATGCATGCCCGTTTCTGCTTTGTGGGAGCATTTGAGGTCATTGGAATTGATTTGCAGACATGTAGACCTGACACTCAAAGGTCTGCATTAGGCATGTAACTCTCGCTGATGTCACTTTGTGTTATGTGCTTAAAAACAAGATGGGTGGTCAAATATCTTTACTAAATGCTAAAATGATCTGAATTGTAAAGTAATACAAAATGTTGCAGCTTAGTGCTTGAAATATTATCCTTTTAGCTTAGAGTTTCAACTTTTATAAATGTAGGTCTATTCACAGTCCCCAGTGCTGCAACTAACTGCATTATTTATTATTTATCATTATTAATTATCACAATGTATTATTTATGCCATGCAATAGGTATGCACAGGATTTTGCCAAGAAACATCCTTCACTCTCACATTTATTAATTTCTAGAGTATTACTATTCTGTTTGATTTGGAAGTGAATCAAACCTTACCTAGATATTAAAATGAGTGACAGTGAAAAGCTTCAAAAGCTATCCTGTTTTCAGTTGTGAGAATCAGGTGGCAGCCTGGGGTCCTCTTCAAGGTCACTGCTTTCCTTTCCAAACCTTGACACCAGGAAGAGATGCCTGGCCGTTGGGCTCAGTCTTGTGACCTAAGAGCCCCTCCCTGATTCTTCTGAAGCATAAAATCCAGTGTCTGAGCTGCAGCTAAGGGTCACAAGTAAAACAAAATTATAATCTTAAACTGCACCAGAAAAGGTTCAGGAGGAATTAGGAGGAACTTCTTCACAAATTATATATTGGAATGGACTTCCCAGGGAGGTGGTGGAGTCACCATCCCTGGAGGTGTTTAAGGAAAGACTGGCACTTACTGCCATGGTCTAGTTGACATGGTGGTGTTGGGTCATAGGATGGACTCAATGATCTCAGAGGTCTTTTCCAACCTAACTGATTACAAAAAAAACCCCAAACCCCAAAGAATTATCTTATTGTGGGCACGCATTTATGGGTATTACGATTTGCCTTAGGTTTATTCTTTGCTAAGTTGTACCCAGTATTTCTCAACAATAAGAGGGCCCATTACTATGTTGATCTCTGTACACACATTGTAAGAATTATGTGCACAGGATGGTGCACAATGTTTTTAAAATCAGTATTGAATGAAGCACAAACAAACAAAAAACGACAACAACAACAAGGCAGAATTTTAGAAACTGCCCTAGTTCTGAGGCACGCCTAAATTTCTTGAGCAGTTTTGATAGTCTCTCTGAAATAGCTGTACACCCATTTATGAGTAACAAGGCTTTGTCTTAGAATTACAGCAATAGGTGAGGTCCCAGAAAATTTAACAAGGTGAGCTGAACACAGGTTGAGAGGAAAGCCCTGGAGGTGCAGGGTCTCCAAAGCCTGTTCTTGTTATTTTGCTATTATATCACAAATGTGCTACTTAATAATTCCTTTTTTAAGTAAATGAAGCACAGTTGTACCCACAGAGAGAGCTCCCGTTCTAAGGAGCTCACCGCACAGAGACGTAGCAATCTGGCGAACAAAGTGGAAGGAGCAGATCCAGGGCAGTTACACTTTGTCCACAGGCAGAAAAGCTACGATCAGCTATATTCTTATCACCATCAGAACTCAGCATTCCTTTCAGATATAAATGTACTGAAAAAGGGGGAAAGGCTTTAAAAACTTGCTTATATGTATATTTAATAAACAGTATCCAAATAGACAGGTTTTCTTTTTCCTCCTGTCAATGCTTAGTAAAGTTCCGTTAGCGTCACCTTCCAGCTAAAGCACCTTATAACTATGATAAGGATCACTTGCGGGCCAACGGGAGACCTTTCAGACTTTTGTGAACTGGTTCATCCAAGTTCTACTTCAAGACACAAAGCTAAAGGTGAATTTTGAAAAGATCCACCTCCGGACTGCAGCTTCTGCAAGCCACCTGCAGCATGATACTCTGAGCGAGAAGGCTGCACCACTCCTGTGAATGTCAGGAGAGAGCAGCGTGAGCTGCTGCCTCAATGCTGAGCAGCACACGTTGAGCTCTCTGGTAGGTGCCTACACAGTCCAGCCCTGCACCTAGTCAGGAGCAAGGTAACTCCTCCCGGAATGGCTGGAAAAGTACAAACTAGTAAAGACAGACTGAACATTTGATGTTGACAGCTGATGCCACAGGAAGGTTGTTGCCTCCTGTGCTACAATGGCTTTATGTCTTCACCTTCTGAAAACAAAAAATCAGCATTGTAAGATATTACTGAGCCTCAGTTTCCATAAAAACAGGGTGACAAAGTCCCTCTTCCTTTATACTGGTGGAAATTACAGACGGTTCTGCTGAAATCAGCAATGTTACAAAGCTGTAAAACTCGTCAAACCAAAGGGACTAGCTCAGCGACAAAGCAGCCTCTCTGTGAGCCTGACACTTCATTCTCTACCTACAATAATGAAAACACAGAGATGTGCTAAAGCAGCAGGGGTCCTTAAACTCCTTTATCATCTGGGATCACATCTTAATAGGACTGACTGATGAACACTTCCCTTCCTATTCTCCCATCTAAAAAGATCACCTCCTCTTCTACTTCCTATCGTGTATCCTCCCTGTGGCAAAGCAATAGCAATTACAGGAATATTAAGGAAGTAATTAATGCATTTTAGCCATCTTTTAATGAAATTCAGCAGCTGAGAAAAAGGGAGAGAGCCAATAAAACCTGTTATCTCTACTACATGCCACATTTTGGCAACTTGCATATTGGAAGTCAGAAAAAAGTTTACACCCATTGAATATATAACCTCTTAGATTAGCCTGTCCCCTCTATTGCCTGTTGCTAACACCACATAAGAGGTTCACATTTGTAAAATGAAGATTTTTTGACTAAGAGATCTAAAATGAACATGAAGAAATTTCTGTTAACATGACAGTCACATGGACATATACAGATTTCCTGGAGCCTCCTTCGAACTTTTCTCTCTTACGTCTTCTTCCGTGCAGTTCCTATTGGAAGTGCTCTAGGTCCATTTGCCTGTTGCCAAAAAGTGAACAGAAGTTGGTCAGGTAGGTGAATGGACAACCTCTCCCTCCTTTCCTCAAGAGTATGCCAGAGCAGGTTTCAAACTACACCAATGGTAACACTTTCACCTTTGATAACTCAGACATTGTTTGCAACAGAGGGTAGTGGAGAGGGACTTTTTCCCAGTAACTTCTTCCATTTTGTATGTATCATCCCAGGGCTGCAGATTTGTGCTCTGCTAATCTTAGTGGCTGTACAGAAACATCTTTGTGGTGTTGCTACTTCCTTCTACAGAAGCTCAACCAGAGTCAACGAGATCTTCTGTTTTTGCATTTTCCAGGGGCTTCCCTTGAGGGCCTAATTTCGTGTTGCCCTCAGGCTGCTGTGGTCTGATAAATATGTCCCTATCAGCTGCTAGAATGCTAGCTTGGGCCATGCCTTCTCTCTCAATTGCATTTTGGTGTTATGCTGTGATTAAACCACCGCTCTACCAGTGACCCAGCAGTAGGTGACCTCCTTCCCCTTTACCCCAGCATATTGTATAAAAATAGTCAAGTGATAACGGCTCATGTTTATTGGTTTCTCTTCAGCAATGCATATTTCCCACTGATGTCAAAATAGTTTAGACTGCACGTTGCCAGCACTTGGTCATACTTCTTCTGCCTAATATCATGACTTATCAGTGTTGTTGGAAATATCTTCCAGCTGTTAAACAATCCAGCTGGGATATAATTGGTCATCAGTCTAATAGCATAGCTGCAAATGTCTAGTTTCTTTCTTCTGCCATGTGTGGTAATTGAGTCTCCAAATCTGTCAACAGCCTGTTGGTAGACAGCCTTCTCTCCACTGGGCAGCTCCATGCCCTTAGACTCTGCAAGCATTGCTATTTTCTTCCCCTTCTGGGAATTGACACATTCAGACATTGCATGATTATTTATCCCTTTCCTGCTGTTCATAGCCTGAGGTTTTTTCCTGGTGTGAGCACTGCCTGTCACAATGTTTATGCTGGACCATGAAGGCAATATTTGGTTGGTATCTGTCCTCTCTTCCAGTAGCTAGGAACATCAGGAACTCGGAACATCAAAGGAATTAACAGCGTCATTTTGTCCAGCCTTTTCCAAGAGCAGGCACTCACCCCTGCAATTGACAGCTCATCCAGAAGGATCAACAGAACATCTGCTTCAATCAGGCTGAAAGAGTTTTTTCACCACTTTGCAGCGGATTATAGATATAATAGCAGAAAACCAACAACTATAACTTGCTGTAGAGTGAGGGACAGTACAAAAGATTACAGATGTCATAAAGGTCTGTGAAACATTGGGGGGTCATTGTTCTAATGAATAATGCCAAGATAATTCTAGAGCATGGATTGTGATGCTCTTTTTGTAATCTTCCAGGCTATTGTGTTTAGCAGTTAATCACATTTCCTTGTGTCCTGTGGATTTCACTGGCATCATATTCATGTACCATATGGATTCCATGTCAGTAGGAATAAACCTTCTCTTTATTAACAGGATCACTTATTGCACAGTCACATCTGTAGCATCCTCACAGTGGACATATAGATTGATATAATGGTTTATCTTCCAAAGCCTTACCTCCCACAACACATGTTTTTCCAAACTATACAGGGGCTGGTACATAATTTTTTTAAGTGAGACTTCCCTGTTCAGTTTAGATATCCCCAGACTCAATATCTCGATCTGAAAGATGTTCTTGTGAGAAGAAAAAAAAACCCTCCAAATCGTAGTTCCTAAAGTTGAATCAAAACCAGGGGTGATGAGCTGTACTGTTGAAGTCATAAAATCATAGAATGGCTGGGCTGGAAGAGACCTTAAAGATCATCTAGTTCCATCCCCCCCGCCATGGGCAGAGATGCCACCCGCTAGACCAGGTTGCCCAGGGCCCCATCCATTCAGGCCTTGAGCACTTCCAGGAACACGGCATCCACAACTTCTCTTGACAACCTGTTCCAGTGCCTCACCGCCCTCTGAGTAAGTGTTTTCCTCCAGACACCTAATCTAAATCTTAGGAGAAAATGCCTGCTTCCTTCCTTTATCTCCAAAGGGTGCCTATATAGAGAGAGGTGACTGTCTAAAACATAAGTGCTGACAGTCAGGTGGGATGAATCACACTTTTCCTGGAATATCTAAAGGTATAAAGACTCCCTCAGACCTTCTCTGCCAAGATAGAGTTACTCTTTCTAGCCTCTCATCCTTAAGTTCCCACTGTGTCCCACTGATGTCTGCTCACATTGCAGCATCTATACTGAAACAGACTAAAAAATTGAAGGAAGAAGATTGAATTTTCTTTGATCTGGCAAAATTCCTGTGTGATGCTAACAAGACAAAAAGTTGTGTGAACACATCTTTCTCTTTTTCATTCCTAGCTGGGTATAGTAAAGAAAATGTCTAAGTTTCCGTGGACAAAAAGGATGGTTTTTACAAGGAAATTTGAACACAGTTTAGCAGATGGGACTTGCTGCAAAGATACTTACAGTCAAATTAGGCAAGGCAAACACAGGTGAGAGAAAAAAGGAATATGTGATTCAGAGATGGTATTTTCCTCTACAACTCAGCAAGTTTTAAGTAGTTAGTGCATCTTCTTCATCTTTCTCAATAGTTCTAAATAAAAATGGTGCAGAGGACAAGATAAATGGGAGTGTTTGAAGCGACAGTGTTTCAAGTGCCACTGTTGGCATTAGTACATCAGATTGTGTTAGGTAAGAGTGACGCAGCTGCTCTGTGCACCAGCATCCTTGTTGGGGGACACAGGTGTCCCTTGGCCTCCTGTCCTGCTCCAGGCTCCCTCTGGGTGCATGACTGTGCAGATCCCAGGGTCTTTACCCTAGCAGATTAGGTCTTCCCTCCAAAGGGAAGGTTCCTCCTTTGGTATGTGACCTTTATGACTATCCAGCACTCTGGAAGTGTTAAACAGAAATTTCTAGGTGATTGCTCTTCTCTCTGTATTACTCTTCTGCAGTTTGCCTGCCCAGCCCTATCTGAAACCTCCCCCCAAGATCAGCACTGCTGTGTGAGCATTTTTAATACAGGCCTTGTAATACAGAGCCCACATCCAGCTGCTACAGGCAAGAACAAATTTTCACCTGTGCTCCATTGTGAGAGAAAATTGCTTTATCTGCATGGGAGCTCAGAAAGGAGCTCTAGAAAGAAACAACACACCCCAGTTCTCCTCTTCATGGAGTTGAATCAAGCTTTTTAATGAGTCAGTGATTATTTTTCCAGCCTTAAATGTGTGCATAGTTGCAATCTGTGCATGGTTTAATCTTCTTAGCTTGATGTCCAAATACAAACTAAGGCAACAGTGAAGTTACAAGGTTTCTCCAAAGGGTGCCCATGAAGACAGACCTTTTCAGTGAACAGCTCCCAGAAACCAGAATGAATATCTTTAAGCAATTGAAAGGCTGTTATCAGAGACTTTTATCACATTATAGACAATTTGCAGAGCTGAAATCAGAATTAAAGTATTATCTTTTATCACTATTCAAAGTTATCCTTTATGTCTTCTAATATAGAAGATCATCAGTGACCTAAAATTCTCTATGCAAGGCCATGCCTGTAAACATCAATAACTCTTTTGAAAGCACATTTATGGTAGCAACAAACCCTGAAGTATCTACAATAACAAGTGCTTTCACACCCAGCACACACAGCTGTCATTGCAGCCATATCAACCCCTCCCTCCTAAAACTTCAAGCAACTCTCAGGAACTGAAGAAGAAAATACAAAAGGCATTGGGAACGCTGTCCAGGGACAGACACAGCAATCCTGTGCTGCTTTCCTCCCTCTTCTTGTGCTTGCTGTCCCTGCTGCGTGGGCTGGGGCTGCAGCCTGCACGCTGGTACCGGAGAGAATATTCAGGCAGCACTCGTATTTTACCATCACAAGTTGCTGACTACAAGGACTGCCTGCTTTAAATGTATAACAATGCTGGTCTCGCTGTAAATCACACTTTCTTGGTGACCTACAAGGAAGACAAAATCCTCACGTCTCTTTATGTATGTTGTTTTCTTACTGGATCACTGAGATATTTATAGCAACAAGCTGTGTACTGGGTTATAAACCAAGAGACTCAGTTCATGAAAGCGACATTGACTGTGAGGTCAATATCATTTCCCTATTTCTTATTTATTTTGCGGTTTCAAGAAGCAGACATAATGGTACCTTACCATGCTTGGGATGCAGTCAGAGAGGCTGGGGCTGCTGTGCTCATCCTACTCTACCTGAAGAACAACAGGTCTTCTGGGCAGCTGATTCAGAATATAAGAGCAGTAGGATGATGTAAAAATTGATAATTCTTTAGCAAAAGATCCCAGGGAAGGTATGTCTTCTTGTCAGCAAAGCCAAATATCCAGTATGACCAATCCTTTCACCCACAAACGACTTGAGATCAGAGATGTGCCCTAGAAAATCCAGCTTTGGGGAACAAAAGAGAAGCAGGGGCTCTTCATAATCAGCTGCCTCCCACAGAAAGAGATAAAATACAGAGATGAGAGAAGGAGAGTCTGTGAACAGCACAGAGGCAGGAGCTGCCTGATAGACAGCTGTGAAGCCAGGCAGAGGGGTGGGAAGGAGAGGCCAGTGGAGTGGAGTGACTGATCACCTCTGAGAAAGCACCCAGCAGAGACTCAGCTCTTAAACCTCTGGGGCTCTAGGAAGGGCATGAAGAAGCCACCTCAGTGCCACAGGAGCATGAGAAGGGGATAAAAATAGGGAGACCCATCCTCTTCTCCTGGCATAGGCAATTTAGGCAGAGGCTGAGTGAGCAAGGATTGCCTTGTGAAGCAGCTGACTTTGAGAAGTGTGTGGGCAGTCATTGCAGTAAAGTCCTTTCCATGCCACACCTGCAAGAAAAAGGGCAGAAGCTTATTCTGCCCCAGAAGCATGTTCAGCTCTTCATGCTGCTCCTGAAGGATGAACTGTCAGAGACTGCTTCATCCAATTCTCTCAGGGACCCAGCTCTTCCATTCAGTGGGACTGTGAGGTCTAGACCCCATCTCACTCTGAGACATCTCTGACAGGCTGCTGTGCTGTGCAAGTGCTGTGCTTCTCATACAGTCCTCATATCCAGCTGTTACAGAACAGCAGAAAGCTCTTAGTCACTGAGTTAGCTGCTAATAGTTTAGGCAGATGAGTAATGCGTGAAAGTCTGTGAGACAAGTATACAGTGTTTTAGTTCTCAGGTATATGTGCAAAAAGCTTTATAGGAGGTCCAGTTACATATGTTACATATGTTACATATGTTGTCCCCTTACCTACCTATTTCCCCAAATTGCTATTGCTTAATTCAGTGGAAGTGGAAGTTTGCCTTAGGAAGAAGCTTGAAGGAGATGGTAGAAGCTTTATCTATCAGTCAGAAAGCTGCCTCAAGATTAAGAGATGGCATGATAGATAAGAAAAGGAGAAATTAATTATATTCATTTATTATGAATAATGAATGTTGGTAGTATGCAGCACTGCAGATTCTGCATGAAACTCATCAGTTTATCTGAGTAAAAGTTCATGATGTGATCTTGTTCAGACTCAGAGCTGATTTGAATCCAAACTTTAAAGTGGAATTCCAAACTTTTTCAAACATCAGCCCTGAGGTCTGATTCAGATATGATTCTGATCAAAACTCCTCGTAAATAGAAAGTGTCATGTCACTCCAGCCCCAAATGCCTCTTCAAATTCCTTTGGACAGTTTCCCATTACTTTATCTCATGCTCATCCCTTTGTCAAACCAAGCTCTGCTGCGCGTCTGCTAGCAATAAGATAGAAATGTCAATGATTGGATCCCAGTGTCTTGGCTTCCAAGTAGTTTCAGAAAGGACCCTTCATGTCCCATGATTCTCATTCTGAAGTTTCATCTGCTCTGCTGATCTCTTTCCCAAGAAACAGCCTCACATAAGAACAGCAAACTCCTTTTCTTTAGCAGTCTAGCCGCTTTCCTAGACACACTCATTTCCTCTACAGATATCACATGAAAACTATTACGGAGTTGGCCAAAATGATAAGCAGATGCTGTTCAGCCCTGGTGCCTGGATCTATGTCGCTCTTGCAAGGGTGGAGAGGAAGGTTTCCTTTCTTATCTGATGGCCCCTGCTTTCTTCTGACAGCCTAAGTATAAGGCAGCGCATCATTCTTTTCCTGTGAGGAAGTGCTCCTCTAAAGACAGAAGATGGCTCTTGCTCCCTTGGTGGACAGTGTTTTGCACCAACCTGAAAGGCAAAGGACCAGGTCTGTAAGTCTTTTCTTCTCACGTAATTTCTGAGCAATGGTTAGAAAGAGCTTTTAAAGAAAGGATGCTAGATATAGATAAACATCTCTCAGACACTCTGTGGTAAAGATTGTGTCTAATATTTCTCAATTTTGATGGGCAACTTTCTTCTGACCCACAATAGTTCATTGGTGAGGGCTCTGGTTCCTCTGTATGTTGTACATAAACTAGAAAGGGTATTTGGACTTTCCTTGGTAATACAGGAATTATATTTACAATTGCCATTCAGGGCTAGGAATGTGATCTGCTTCTTATAGCAGATCTGCTGTGATCTGCTTCTTATAGCTGACACTGCCCTGGGGGCAGTACGATGTGTGTGGTGGCTTTCAGGAGCTTGTGTTCATCACTGGAAGCACAGTTTGCCCATGCTATCCTGGGCATCCCTCTTTTTCGTCACACTCTTGCAAAACATGCTTTTCCATAAGAGACTTGACTCTGAGAATTTTTCATTGCCAGTAGTTAACTTCCCGTTTCCTTTGCTGAAGGGTCAGTCTCATCTCTGCAATGCTGTGTGCTGTTTGAGAGGAGATGGGCCCCTCTCACACGCTGGTCCCTCCTGGCACAGCTTTTCTCCTGAAGTGACACCGCTCTAGAGTATGAGGGAAAAAAAGTCAGCACAGCACTTTTAAGCTGTCAAGAAGTAAGAAAGGCTCCTTTCATTTTATGTTTTGTTATATAGCAGAAAAAAATCTGTCACTTTGCAGGATGCTTGCAGCAAACAGCTTTAAAAACTGAATAAGTTGTTCAGCTTTACTTAGTTTTTAATCACTCAGCAGCTGTTTACTCCACAGTTCACAGGTATATTTATGTTCCCCTTTAGCTGAGGTTGTCAGTTAGCTTCCTTTCTAGCCCTCAATTCCCAGCTGAGTGGAAGGGTATGTCCCTCTGCAGACATGACCCATGCATGGAAATCAGATGGGTTACAAATGCAGCACACCTACCCCCAGCCCAGCACTCAAGATAAGTACCCCAGAATCAGCAACAGATTGCTGGTTCAACAGCTAATCCCTTCCAATGGGAAAATGGGCATGGTCAGGAAGGAATGTGAAGAAAACTTTTTGAACCTGAGAGTGATGGTCATCCTCAAGTGCCTCAGTTTAGCTCGAGGGTAAGCTGCTGTTCCACTACTGGGTAAAAACACGGGGCATTTAAGGATTTGGGTTTTGCAGGAATGGCAAGATGCAGCGAATCCCTGCAGAGCCAGGAGGAGGTCTCTTGTCATACCAAGGCTGGCTACCCTGCAGAAGCCTGAGGTTCTTGGGGTGCACTTTCATCTGTAAATGGGCCTCTTAAAACAGAATTCACAAGGGCATTCCGGTAATAAGTAATGTGATTTGTCACATGGGAGAGCAACCCAATGATAGTTAATGGTGTTTCTACCTCTCTGCCATGTTCTGAGGATTGACTTGGCCTTAAAAATACACCAGACCCCCAACGGGAAGGAAATCCCCAGAGCTGATCATTTTGGAGAATGAAAAGATTCCAAATGGGTGCTAATATTTCACAAGGGAGGCTTTCAAATGAATGAAATGCATCTTGGATGTTAATAGTGAAGTCTATGATCATTACTACCAAGATGTTTTTTGCCAATATTTTAAATGGAGAATGAAAGCATGTGCAGATTATAGGGAACTTTCTCCTTTTTATTGAAAAAACACACTGCACATGCAAATTAAAACTGCACTCACCACTGCAAGACTATAACATTTTTGGCACATGTACTCAGTGTGCATAAATGTTGGCTGTATTTAAGTTCTCCTAGACATATATAATTAATGAAATACATTTGTGTATAGCCTCATTTTGTGAGCAGCCTAAATTTAGACTGCCTATCCGTTTGCAATGTAAATCTTCATTTTGGTTGGTATATTAAATGTTAATGCTTGTGCTAATTTTTAGTCTCTAACCTTAAGGCAGGTCACACATTGCTTTATTAAAATAAAAGAAAGAAGATTAATTTAGTCACTGGAGTCAACAATTAAAAGTACATGGGAGTTTGGACAAAAAAAGTAAGGAAATGATAACTTAATGGCAAAAGGCATGTCCTCCAACAGCTAGGCACCATGGTGTGATCCTTATTTACTTTTATAGCGCACCCCATTGTGCCTATGTGTTGGAAGACATATGTCATGTTTCATCCTCAAGGGCCTAAGTGTGAATTTCCTGTTATTTTTTTCACAACTTTAAAAGTTGTTTCAATGAAGTTTTTGTTGGAAGAACTTTAGTAAAATGTGTTTTATATACTGTCTGTGGCTAGCCGGGAAAAACTGCAGCCCCAGAGGAAAATAACAAAGAAAGGCTACAGCCCGAAGGAAAGGAAGGAGAGGGCTGGGAACGGAACAGAGCTTTAGCTGGGCTGGGAGTGAGGACGGCGGTCCTCACCCCCGGATAGCTCCATGCACAGGATCACCAGCTAGAAAAGACCTGTAGCCCCCACCAGCTCCACAGAACTGTGCATCCTTTTCCCTGTCCCAAAAGAAGGGGTACTTTGAATATCCACGAAACAGCAGGTTTTGTTGGCAGTTTTGCTGGTGAGCTCTCCGGAACAGATGTGCACACAGTTGCCATGAGCACACGGGCTTCCCTGGAGGAGGCTGCACCCACCTCTCATGGGTGGACTCTTCTGATCCCCATGGAGCAGAAGCCCACCTGGAAATATCTAGGTCCTTTTCAAGTACAAAACAGGGAGACTCTGTAAAATGCCATCATTTTTTGCCACACCAAGAGCTAATTAGCACCCTGATTTAGTGCAAAAGCAAATGTGAAAAACCGTTTTAAGCTACCAGATACTTTTTTTTTTAATAGGGTTTTCACTGGAAATTTCTTAATCTTAAGTAAATACTTACAACGCCATTTCTAAGGTCTTTGAAATCCCCATCTGGTGCCTTAAAACAGAATCTCTGATATACAATTTTTCCTCCAGTTATGCCAAATATAGCAAGAAAATGCATGGAAGCGGAGCATACTCAACTTTAAGTCCTCTGATTTGCAAAAATTACCTAGCTAACTTCAGTGAGCAGAACTTCACCAACAAAGCTTTTCAGCACCAAAATTCTGTACAAATGCCTTTTAAATGTTTGAAATTTTCTAGAATTAGGCTGTCACTTTTGCAAATGTTCTGTGAAATTTTAGCAGCAATTACTACTGAGGAAAACATTTCAAAGAAAGGAATTCTAAAAAAAGGAGCAGAGGGGAAAAAAAAAAAAAGAAATAATCTTGCAACACTAGCTTGGGAGTGAGAACTCCCTTGAAGTGGAAATGAAGCCCGATCCTGCGTGTGAGAAGCCGCACGGATGCGGGTCTCCCTGTGGGGTCTGACCTGTGCGACCCCCACAAAGCCCGTTGGCTTCACTGCTTCCTGAGCTCCTGCCCATTCATTATGTAGGGAACCATCCACATGTGGATGGTTGGGTTGCTGGTCCAAACTCTCTCTGTCCATGTTTTAATTTTCAAATTTTTTTTTTCACAGAGTGAATCTTTCATTTGAGTTTCTGGGCATTAGTATATTAATAGGAACGAATGAATAAGAACGTACTCGACACTGAAAGTCAAAATGGGATAACCAATAAATTTGGTGTGAAACCTGTGCATCCCCCATCTTACAACACAGAAACCGCTGGTCCATTTCAGGGTTTATTCTTCCAAGAGAGATCATGCGCCAGGAGCATGTTCCTAGGTAATTTACTCAAACAAAACATTCATTCTTAAGACAAATACAAGTAAAGAATACCTGCTTCCATATCAACCCTACTCATCCCATGGTTAACTGAAAGCTTTCTAAACAAACATTTCATTCTGCTGGCTCCAAAATAACTGGCACTTACAGCTTTGACTTAGTGGTATGAACTATAAACAGTAGCGGAAGACACTGCAAAAATAAAAATAATTCTATATTAAAAACACAGAAGAAAGAGTCCAGAGTCTTCCTTCTGAAATACCAGCTCCAATCTGTATAGAACCAGTGGTAAATTATCCACCTGTATTCACTTACTTAACATTAAAAAGCACTTATACATCATTACACTTTTGTACCATATTAGTGAAAATGAATGCTAGAGCAATATGAGGTAAACATTGCTAATGTGGGAGAAGGCTGTTTATATCTTCTAATGATAGGATTAACTATGGCAGTGATAGATACACCATGCTCCTTTGAACCCTGCCTCACCACCAAAAAAGCCACGTGGCCGCACAAAGAGACTTGCTCAGCCAAAACAGGCTTTTCTCCTGCTTTTTGAGATCCCCGCAACAAAGCAGGCTCGCTGATTTAAAATAGCCTGTCACTACCCTGAGTGGCATCCTGGGGATCCAGGGGCTTCTGTGCATTTGATTGACTGTAATATTGTTTTCTGTCACCTATAAATCTTTTCCTCTTTAATGCAATTTGAAAGTAAGATAAAGAAGCGGCTCATTTCATAAATATTTTGTTAGTGCATTTCTTACGGCAGTTCTTTGGCACTCGGTTAAGTATTCCAGCACTCCCACCCAGAAGTTTGAAGATGTCAGTGCCTGACTTATAGCAGGGGCCTGATCCAAAGCCCACTGGTGTCAGCAGAAAGTCACCCCCTAAAAGTGGGAGGTGTTTTATTGGCCCCACCTGCCCCTAAAACCACAGAGTGGCAGAGAGAGCAGCTATGAAAAGGGTGGCATCTTGGACACAGCACCTCTGGGAATTCCTGTGCCAGACCTGAACCTCTGGATAATATTGCACAAACCTTTCTGATCATGCAGCCCATGCCATCCTTAGCAGCCATGCGTGCTTGCTCTCCACCCAGGCTGCTTTTTTGGGTGGACCCTTTAGCATACTGTGTGGTGCTTGGGAGCCCTGACGTTTCTGCCCTGAGGGCAGGAACGCTTTCAATTTTTTCCCACCCAAGGCATGCAAATAAAATGGCACCAGGACCATGCACTTTGTATTCCACTAAACCACACGTGCTCAGTGCTGGCTTTCCACAGGTGAGAGTTGCAGAATGGCTCTTTTCACACGCCCACCACCTCATCCCCTTAAAAGGGGCAGGATGGCTGCAGAATCTGAGTAGAATTAAATTAATTCAAGCCACCCACTTCTTAACGTTAAATCCCAGTAAATTTCTCTTCTGCACATCGTTCACAAAGATCCTCTGCCTCCACATCCTTACAGGGATTCCCACCCCTGCCCTGCAGGCCTCTGGAGAGGTCCAGGGGGCCAGAAGGGTTGCAAAAGCCAACTGCAGACTGGTGCTGCTTCCTGCTACGGAGGCAGCACACCTCTGTGGGGCACTGCGGGGCACCTCGCTGCAAGGACTCTGGAAGGTTCAGGCTAATTTTCAAGGGGAAAAAAAAAAGCCTATCTGAAAAATGGAGACGAGATAATAACACTTGTGGCTGTACAAGCGAAGATAACGGCAAAAATAATCAAATCTCATGCTCCTGGGAGGAAACTAATTGCACACAGGGGTCAGGAAGACATTTTCATCCACTGTTGAGCTTTGCACAGTTGGCTGCTGCGTTGTTATTATGAAAGAGGGAAGTGGAAGGAGGAAAGGGGAGTTTGCTTGTGTTGTTTGTTGCTTTTTTTGCCAAAGAGATGGAGGGAAAGGCAAGAGTGGCTCTTGTTTGCCTTTAAGCATCAAGAGCTGGCTGGCGTCAGAGGCGCAATACCGGGCTGGATGGATACAGTATGGCAACACTGATGTGTCCGATGGATTGGGGAAGTGGGATGCATCTCTCCGTGCGCACACATCTGCTATCCCTCACTTGTGAATGTTACTCCAGATGGTAATCAAGAAGGTGGTTTTATAACCCACATTAAGAGGACTGTCTGCTGACAAGTTATGTGTTTTCTTCCCTTGAGTACATGCTGTTAAGATGGATAAGTGCAAATGGTTGAAATTTGGTTGTTAACTCTGAATAATAATAATACTTTGCATTTCTATTGCATCTTCCATCCTAGGATCTCAAAGCACTTTGAAAACACTAATTAACTAAATCTTACCACACTGCTGTGAAGCAGGTAATTATTATTACCATTTTTTACGGAAAAAGAAGCTTTGTCATAGTGAAAGAGAATTTCCCTGGGTCACCAAAGAACCAAAAATAATCAAGAAATGATGATGACTTCTCAAAGTAAATTAGAAACTTTGCATTAATTTCCTGGAAATTAATTTAGTTTTGTTTTTTTTTTTTCCATTGAATAAATTAAGCTGATCTTCATACATTTTCAACTTTTGAAAACTTCTTTTTTGGGACTAAAACACTAAAAAGAAACTCAGACCTTGCACTTTTCATTCTTGCTGAGCAACCAGAAAAATATCAGTCAAGAATGAAAATGAGCTATGGAAAGCCAAGTTACTTTGAGAAATAGTTTGATGATTGCAATTAATTAATAAGAATATGGTGAAAACGCATGTCAGCTTCAGTGTCAATTCCCATTCCTTTTGGCCTCATCAAAGAACTCCTTACTCTCTTTCCTACCCCCTGGAAAAAAAATCCAGTGCGTTTGTGAGGAATACAAGTCTTCTGTTTATCCCCCTTTTCTATTTTTTTCTTCCTGTCACCTGTTTAAAAACTGCCTCCAAATGTGCTGCTGAAGGCTACGACTTTGTAGACAATAGGCTCATAAGCTTGCATAAATGAGAAAGAGAGAGCAAGACCAAGTTTCAGTGTTGATTTTTTGCCCGTTGAATAATATCAGTTATTTGATTTTCAGACCCAGAATCCATTCTTAAATTAGAGAAGGATGTTGCAGTCCCGTCAAAGAATCGAAGACAAATTTTGCTAATCCTTTTGAGAGGTGAGACAATGGTAATGGGGGGTAAGGAATGACATCTGGGTGGGCAATATTGCCTGTTCATTTCCTCGGCTTAGCTACTGATTGTCACTCTTGTGCCTTAGAGATGCCCATAAGCTTCCAGGGAGACTGCATGGAGGTAGAGCAGCTTAATTATGTAGGCTGCTATTTACTAGGTTTCAGCTGAATCCATCAAACTAACTTTGCTTTAACCTGAGCCAGATTTGATTGTGAAGCCAATTTATTGACTGGTTTCTCCTTTGGCAGTGCATCCTTTGATTTAGATGCAGATACTTACCCACTTGAAAAGTAGCAATGTTATGACACAATTTATATTTTAAAAAGCAGCATTACACAGAACATAATTTTAAAAAACAAACAAACAAACAAACAAACACAACAAAAAGCCCTTTGAATCTAGAGTAATGGCTACCTGTAAGGCAGTAGCTCACTTGAGAGATTTTGCTCAAGTAACTTATAACTATCAGCAGAACCCCCTAGGGAATTACCGCTGTTTTTGCAGAAGCTGTTTGCAGTGGAATAAACAGACAAGTGCTCTATATATCATTTTAAGTAAGACAAATAAAGTTCTGCTTCCTCCTTACAACGATGTCATTGTCACTTATATAAGAATAATTCTGTGTGACTTTTTATGAATCTTTCCCCTGTGCAGAAGTACAATGGCCTAATTTCCTACACCGCGTATTATAAATAAACGTCCTTCTTCAGCATTGTATAGCCAAGCTGAAATGATCCCACCACGTACGGAGCAGTCTGGAAATGCTAAGGTGTGCTTGAGCGCCAGCAACGGGTGGAGGGAAACCCCACCACCCTAGAAGAGGGTATGTCCATACCTCCTCCTTCCCATGGAGGGTTTCCTATGGGCCAGGAATAGATGATGGGAAGGCCTGGGGAAGCCACTCCTTTTGTCATAAATTCTCTTTACAACTCATGGCATAGCTGGGACATGGTTTTATTTATTTTGGGTTTCAAAGAGGCAACATCAAATGCATGGTACTGGTGAGGGTGGGAGAGAAAAGAGGACAACCCCCTCTTTCCCTTATGACTGCCCACTACTATTGCTAAGAAGAAACCTCAGATGGTAAAAACACCTTAAAAAATTAATAAAAAAAAGCTAGAAAGTGTTATTCAAAATGTAATTTTAACACATTGTGAAGGGCTTTTAAGGGGAAATACATGTGGGGAGGACTCTTATCTCTCTAAGGCTCCAGCTAATGTAACTGGCTGCCCAGGGGAATGCCAGAGGGAGAGAAAATGGGAGAAATGATATTAAAAGGGTGGGAACATTAATTTATAACTTAAAAAAAATATTTGTTTTCCCCAGAGTCTTTCAGGTTGGTTTGCTCTTCTGGCTGCGTTTGATCTGCCAATAGCAAAGCCCATCTCTACAGTGATTGTGGAGTTCTGTCTGATATTCCCTGCGTGCCGTGAGCATGGGGATTTCATTTCATACATCATTTCCAGCGAATACCCTCAGCACAAAGCACAGAAGAAATTTCTGTCGCACACACTCGCGTACTCTCACATCTGTGTGTGCACATGTACGTGTGTATGTGTCCACATGAATCAAATCATGCTTGGCAAAGAGATACCCTCTAGCTCTGGTTAAATTCATGTAATAAATGGTATTATCCTGTGTCTTTCAGTGCCCCACCTGCACTATACTGCCTATTAATCTCTCTGCCTGGATCTTTTCTAGTGCTCTGAACCTCTGAGAGTGATTTCAAAAGGGCTGCCTTTAAAACAACTGGGAAAAAAGCAACCAGCAGAGTAACAGGGGAAACTATGTTTTTCCTTATCACATCCTCCAAAAAAAAATACACCAAACTCATGTCCTGGGACAGAAAGCATGCACAGAATGACCCATTTATAGTCCAAGTTTACAAGTTAACAGGGCTAGAAGGGTGCCCTGCAAATGGAATATTTCTAATGGGGCACAGTCGAGCTTTTACCTCTGAGGCATCAGATATTAATATGATCCTGGTTTGTACTTTCTAGAGGTTTCTGCAACAGCAGTTTCGTTTCTTCAGTCTTTTGATTTCTGTTTAACTAGGCTTGTGGAAAAAAAAGGGAAACACCCTTGCTAAGGGAATAGATGTCAATATACAAACACACAAAATGTGTAAAACCCCTTCAGATTTTGTGTGTAGGGAACCAAAAAGTGGTGCAGAGCAGTAGGAAAAATCTGCATCTCTTCTTGAGATTATTTACATGTATTTTCACTACTTGGAACAAATCCGGCCATTCTCAACTCACAATGAAAATTCCCTCAGACCTAGTCTATCATGACTTTCCTATGCTATTTTAAGGAACTTTGAAATTCGTACATGAGAAAATTCAGTACAGGTGCCATATGCAAGTCGTCATTTCACTGGATTTTTTTTGTCCATTCTTCCCGGTCTTTCATTGCTTTAAAGAGTGAATTAATAGTCTTTACACACTAAGATATATAATTTATAGTCCATTTGGAACCAAGGACAAAGGACTGGAAGAAAACTCCTGAGTCATCCAAATCCTCAGAAATGCATGGGACTGCCTCACCTGACCATTGTGGAGGCTGTAGGAGCTACTGGTGTGATAGTGCTACCCCTCTCCTGTGAGCAGCTACTAGAGTTTCCTCGCACTACAGGTGCTCGAGGGTCACAGCACATGTGCCACCCCTCCCCACTACTTCCAGAGGTGGCTTCTTGGTTTAGAAGAGTTGGCAGGGCTCAAACTGACACCTCCACCTTGCATGGCTGTGTCATTCCCTCTCCTGTGAAGTTTTATCTACTCTCACTCATATCTTAAGGAGATAGCCTCTCTGTGGGCAGCCTATTTCAATACCCAGCTTGCCTGTTTTAAGGAAAAAAATCATGGTATCTAACCTAAACTTTCTCTTCCTTTGTTTGAGGCTGCTTCTTCTTGTTCTACCTTCTTGTACTAATGTGAAGAATTCCCTTACTTCATTAAAGGCACTTCTACATATTGGTAATGTCCCCTGTGAGTGATCTCTGTATAAATTCAGTTCCTCTGATATTTTCCCACTTGTTTTATACTCTGATCTTGGTATCACTTTGGTGGTTAATCTCTGTATGTTCTCCCGTGCAGTGTCTAAGTGATAGAAGAGCCATAAAGTGTTTTGGGTGGCATCGTCCTAAATTTACGTGGCTGCCATACCACTCTTCTACTTTCACATGAGATTTCCTTTTAATTACGTACAAGAACACCACTGCTGTAATTTATTTAGGTTACAACACACATGTACATGTTTCACAGAATAGATGGAATAACAGTCTCAGGCTCTGTCACTTACTGGTTGCTAGACAGCTCTTCTTCAGCTACGTCTCTCTCTTTTACTGACACTCCGAGAGTATTATATTTGCTGAGACCCATGTTCAAAGTGCTTTTGGATATAACCTTGCTATATTTTATTTTCTGAGTTATCTATTTTTTGGTCACTGGACTGGTACATGCAGCATTTCTGAGATAGTGTGAAATACAAACCTGCAAAACAAGAGCATGGTTATAAGACAAGTGACCCTGATTGAAAGGGTAGCTATGAAAACTGATTACACAGCAAATTGCCCATCTGCACAGGCTCGGAATAAGAACATTTCAAAGCTCATTTGTGGGCTGATGTTGCCATTTAATGCAGTTTCCAACAAATCATTCATAAAATTAATGGCCACAACTGATGCTTGTTTCTCTCAAGCTCTTCTGTGAAAAATAGTTCTTCCACTGATTCGGGGAGATATGTAAAGGAATGGGCATTATTTGAAGAAAATTGAATGAAGTAATCTTCACAACTGCAGATGCTTGAGCTGCTGGCAACATTCTGGGTTACTGTATAATTTTGCTCTTCACAATCCATCTGTCAGTTTTTCTGTTATTAATGCTGTTTCGTTCTGTAGCTTTCAGAAATGCATGTAAAGGAACCTGTCCCTTGTCTCCATGCTGAATGTCCTTGACACCAGCTTGTTTAGTCCATGAATGGTCGGTTGAGGAGCGATATCCTTGCCTCTTTTTAAACTTCTCTGTGGCCCATCTTATACCCAGAATAACTTTCTACACCTTCTCAAAAAATAGGACTTCACAGTTCATGTCCCAGGTGTAGAAGCACAACTTCAAATTTCCCATACTCTAAATGCCTCCTTTTCCAGAACTTGTTTTGAGGGGAACTCTGAATTTGAAATTAACCTCTTCGGTTTACAGCAGAATTGCACAGAAACTTTGCCAAAATTTTCACAAACTGGTTGCTATTTAATCTGACTAATACAAGAAATGTTCAATTCTAATGAAATAAACAACACCTATGGTTCGTTTCCCGATCCTTCTGTGCACCTTTCCTGCCTGGACTAGATGCCATTTAACACCAATTTTTTCCCATTTCTTTTGAATGGGCAACCTTTTAAGTCATAGAAATCTATCTTACTCCTTAGCAGATATTTTATTTTTCCCTGAGATAGTTTTGGAGTTTGAAAACTTGTCTTGCTGGCATTTTATTTGCCCAAGGGTGCTGTGTCTTTGCAGACTCTCCCCAAGAGTCTTAGGCTGTGGTTTCACAGTGTAAAATGTTGGACATCAATATTAGCTTAATCCACACCCTCTACTCCAACCACCATTTCCTACTCCTCCTCCAAGTGGTAATATTTTTCATATATCCTGGCAGAATCATTGTGGGACAGAGCTATGAACTGTACCAGAGAAATTACACACCTTTTAAATTCTGCAGCTGAATCCTCCTTCCCCTCATAAATAATAATATTAAAACATAGCCCCAGGTTCAATACTTTTTAAAATCAAATACTAACAATTAATCATTATTTGTTGCATGAAGATTTTGCAGTCAAAACACAGATCTTCACCAGGAAAGAGCAAGAAAACTGCTGTTTATCAAGGACTGGAGGAAACCTCCTTTGTGTACCAATAGTTTGCTGGTCACAACCTGCTCAGAGAAGGACAAACAGTCCTCATCCTATCTCCTTAGTATGAGAATGTGAGACTACATGTACTGTGTAGGACGGCTGCAGTACACAATCATTCACACAGTATATAAGCCAAACTGAATTTCAGAAGAAATTTATAGAAAGGGATATATGTGTTAACATGGGGAAATGGTTTTGGAGAAAACTACTTTCTTGTTACAGGGATTTCAGTTCTGATTTGGAATGTGGCTTGATTAAAGTCTCCCTGCCTGATTATGATCCCAAACTAATTTTACACTGGCATGGTTCCATGAACTTCCATGCAATAGATATGAGTGTAACCCAAGGGAGACTCAGATCCTGAGCACTCTGAATCACTGGATCATTGCACAGCTACCTATATACATCATGTTATGTGTTATCCCTGCTACACCATCAGCGATTTCCTGCAGAAAATGGGAAACATGGGGATCTTCGTTCTACACTAGTAGGTTCAGCTGCACAATAAACTCCTAAGAAATACATGCAATGAATCTGTTTGTCTTTAACTTATCTTTTCACTCCAGTATCTCTTCCCTAGGTAAAAGGGACTTCAGACAACCCTGAAATGTGAACTGTCTTCCTGAGTCAGCAGAGCCTGACACGGTGGTCCTGAGGATGTGGGCTCCCTCAAGCCGTCTCAAGTCCAATACTGATTTCCTGCCAGCATCTTATTCTACTGTACTAGTGTCCACATGAAAAGGAAGCACACAAACACCATCAAGGAACCTTCACACACAGTCACAGCCCAGGCCCCCTTTTGGCTTCAGGAGTGGATGCACACGGCAAACCAGCATATCTGATGGGAACATCTCAACCTGGTTTTGCTGTGGTTTCACCTACGGCATGAGCAAGTGAAGGGAGGGCACAGAGTCCAGTGCAGCACATAACAAAAGGAGACAAAACCTCAGAGGTATGTGTCAAGGTAACTCCCCCAAATCGGGCCCAGTTGGCATATACATTTTGGCAAAGCCCTGTGATGTCTAGTTAGTATGGCAAAATACTGAGATTATTCCACATCTTCTCAGGGAAAATCAAGGAAATTAGTGGCTCTGTTAGGGAGCAACTCAGAGCAGCCTGGGAGGGTTTCCAAACTGTATACTTAAGCTGAGAAGAAAATCTGATCTGGTAATTTTTAGGAGACTATATATGCCAAACCTGTTTGCTACTGTTGCCATGACACTATGCTCCTGTGTCTCAAAATGATTTGAAGACACCCTGGTTTTCCTCAGTTCTCCCCTTGCCAGTTCATTTCCTCCCCAGCCAGGGCTGAGTTCAAAGATCACCCAATTAGTAAAAAGAAAGAGAAGAAAAATCCTTCCATCCTATTAATCTACCCAAACAAGACAGTTTAATATAAGACAAACTTTCAAAAGGTGTTACTACATGAGGAAAGTCTTTAGCCTCACTACAAGGAATCATTCAAGGAGAGTGCAAGTAGATTCAAATATAATCATACAGACAACAATTTAAAGATGTTTCTGAAAAGACAAGACTCCCCAAACAAAACTGGTTTTGTTTTGTTTTTTCTTCCCCAGCATACTGCCCCAATGGCTGCAAAAAATAAGAGTCTGGGTTTTTTTATAGTGATTGCTCTACTAAGATGCTTCTCCCTTCTTACTGTCTTCCCCAGTGCTTTTCTGCCAGCTCTGATAAATTAACAACCAGCTGGTCCGGTTGCTACTTTTGGGGTAGGAAGGCCAATATTATCTTGTCAGTGCTGCTCCCTAAGTGTCAGCAAATCTTTGGTTTATCACACCACCCTTCAGAGAGACTCTATAACAATGCACAGCACATATTTTGCAATTTACTTCCCCACTAGTTCAATCTATTTCCTTTCCTTTTTGTGTTTAGAAAAGGCAGTCTTCACGTAAACTCCACCCTGACCTAACAGGGAGCTGTAACTCTCTTTGAAGCTCTCCGCACTTCTCCTTCAATGAAGCGAATGAGAGGTCACAGAATTGTCACTGCACATCATTAGTATGTTTTATACTTACATATTTATGTTGCTTGATAGTGTCATCCCTTATATCCTGAAAAATTCTCATCTAATTCCCAGGTGAGAAACTGCTTCCCATTATGTCAGTTCACACTGCGATTTCTTCATGGGTATAAAATCGTGTGTTTATACAGAGGCTCCTTGGTTCAGGAAGAAACAGCTCTGGGTAACAGGAGGGCCAAGTTTCCTGATTATCCATACACTTATTGACCATACAGCATGAAACAACATACTCAGAGCAGAAGTGCAGGTTGGATGTTTTTCAGCACACTGCAGCAGTTATTTTGTGCAAACACAGCAAGCTGCTGGTTTACCACTCTCTGATGGAAGTATTCAGAGTGGCAGTGCACTAGAGAGAAAGGAAATTCATTTAGATTTTTAATAGGAGTGGGTATCAATTGTATGTGCTTTAAAAAATATTGTTTGAACCTCGTGCTTGGAAGGCAAAATGTAACAAGTCTTGATCGTGCAGTTTTTTTACACTTTTTTTTGCAAGCTAACATCATACATGGTGCATAAGCATTTAAAAATTTAAATTCAGCTGACCTATCTCTGCATAAACAAAGGAACTATAAACAGAGCTATAAAAATAACTTCTTAGATTTAGTTTTGTCAGATTTTTCTTAGGTGGATCGGGGATGTTTGGTTGTTTTGGACTAGTTTCATCTTTTGAGGGAGGCTGGCTGAAATCATCCACTCACTGAGCATGCAAGGATACTACTGACAGCAGAACTTAATTTCAAGGGCAGTTCCTCCTTGGAGTTCACACAGGATCAAATATTGCTCATGGTATCTATGTGCCACATCCCTGTTATTAGTGTATACAGGTGAGCCCTCTAAGCTGGCACTGAAAAATGGGAAAAGGACCAATTACAAAACCACCCCAGTCACTGAGTGCTCACAGTGATATCCTCTATCAATGGAGAATCACTTTGATATCAAGCATTGAAAATATAGATCCAACACAACATTTTAGATGTGATTTTTAGAACTGTGGAAGGATAATAATACTAGACGATGCAATGAAAAGAAAAAGAGGTCTTTGCAGCAAGAATTTTCTGTGCACCCCTGCCCACATGAGTGCTTGCAATGACTGCAGGTGTAACACTGAACTGAACTGCACATGCTCTGGTGGCTTTTTTTAGCCATGGGTACAGTAAGATTGACTGTATTATGTAAAAATGCCTATTTTTGCCATCATTTATTATTTGTACAGTGACTGAAATGTACTGTGGGAGACCTTGACACAGTGACAGGCAAATTACACAAACATATAAAAGCACAAGGAGACATATTCAAGAGACACATGAAGCCTATGACAGTCTCGGGTGCTTACAACATTGCTTAAGTCCAAAGGAGCCACTTTGGGTCAACCAAATATTGCCTAGCTCTCTTTAGGGAGTCTAAACTGGTCCCAGTTGTCTTTTGCTTTTTCATATTTTGGGGGCACAGCAGAGAGTCTGAATAGGGCCCAACACTTCTTCTGCAAAAGATGTGCAAACTAATGTAAGACGGCACGTAACAATATAATAGCCAAGAGCAAAAATGAGTAGATGGGTGATGAATCAAAGGAAACCTTTTTGCTCCCAGAACCAGCAACACTCTTTCCAGAACAGCAAGGCTTGCTTGCACAGGGCTCAAGGAGAGAGAATTCAGTATAGGCTCTGGCCTAGGAGCCATCTCTATTTTCAGGGATCCTAGAGTCAATGAGAAACTATTCCGTAGTCTTGTCTGGCAATCCTGTTTCAAACAAACCACAGCTTGAGATACTTAAAATTTCACCTGCATTTGGATTTACATTGGAGCAGGATTTATTGAGAGTGGGGTTTATATTGAGAGTTCTACCAACAAAATGAATGTTTGGTTCAATCTTTCTCAGTAAGATATTTTTCAGGAAAAAGAAATATTATCCATCTGCAATCATTACAATAACTTTTGTTTCGATTTTTCTTTTTGAAAGCAAACCATCTTCATTTGAAAGGAATGTTGGAACACGAAGGCTCTTCTGAGATGTAGGAAAATCAAATATCAACAAATTACAATCCTCAGGAAAAAGAAATTTCTGCTCTTTTCACAGTCCTTTCCTTTTTCTCCTTCCAGTATAACACACAGGCTTGCCTTCATAAAAATATTAAACAATATGAATCTTTCTAAGAGCTCTTCAAATCACTATGCTTTCTGGCTGCCAGGACCACAGTGGCAGCAGAAGTGGTTTGGGGTCTTGCAGCTCCTCTACCAGCTAAGGATGAGTCCTAGCCCCTGCCTCACAAAGGTTCTGAAATTCACCGGGACAACCCACATGACACCCAACACCCTGCCCTCGGCCAGGTCAGAGCCCATTTGTTGCACAGCACATGCATTGACATCTTGCTGGCAGTGTAACTGCAGGGTAGGGGTACCTGTGGTATACTTGGGCAAGCTTCAGAGGCCAATTTTTTTGATGTGTGCAGAGAAATGTTCGGGTGTAGAGTACTTTCCCTTCACCTTGATTTCATTTTCACAGCCATCTAAAGAGCCAGCCGCATCTGCACAGCAACTTTGCGGAAATTACCAGGGCAAAGACCTCACCAAATAAAATAAGTCCCCTGTTAGCTGTTTTGGTTTACAGAAAACCAAGAATACTCATACTTACAGTCCTAAATGTACAGAACCAGAGGAATAATGGAATGAAGTTATACAGTGTAGACCACACATACATTTTCTCATGCCTGCTTTATGTTGTCCACAGGGCAAAACCATTTGTTCCACATTAAAGAGGCAGTACCACTGCTTTTGAGAAAACACATCATCCTATATCCCATATCCAATTAAAAATATGTGCTGTACATGCCTCTTTGCCATTGACAATGTCTTCTAACAGCTGGCTGAGTAAAGGTTATTGTCTTGATTATGAAGAGATGAAGAGAAAGGTAGATGTTTCTGATTTGAGAGCATCCGAAAGTGAAAATATACAGGCCTTTAAGGGGCTCACTGACCAGCTACATGATCATCATCTGACCATCATAACCTTGTCTGGGCCTTGTGATGAGATTTGCTAGATAACTAGATACAGTGTGCAGCACAGAAAAAAAATAGTTGTGGGGAGGAACGGCTGAAGCTGGGAAGAGAAGGGGAAGCAAAGAGAGAAGGATTTTATTCCTAACAAACTAGAAAGCTACAAAGACGAAGAACTGACATGGAAACAGCTCTTAAGTTGAGGGGGTCCCATTTCAGAGATGTGAGGTTGTCATGCCCAGCCTTTTATTCCACATGTTCGCTGTAGCTTAGGGGCATGTCATACACTTGTGAGAACTTTACCAGAGTGTTGATGCAATATTGTGTCAGTAACCGAGTGATTTGTTTTTCCTCTGGACATTGATTGAAGAAATTCTTATTACATTTTATAGCTTGCTTGGCCTTGGTATGAGAGTCAAGACATAAATTGGACCATAAATTGGCCTGTGTCAGAATCTGCATTGAAATGACATCAAATACGTGTCATCATGCTGGCGTTTCAGCAAACAGCGGGAACCTGACACTCCCTGTCAACTTGATCAAATGCTAGACCCCCTCACATCTTCGCCATGTGGCCCACTTTAACAGTTATAGTGAAGGCTGTGGTGGCAACTCCTGCAATGATACTGGAGAATGCTGCAGTAGGAAAATAAATTGTGTCTGTAGACCGAATTGATTTGCTTCGACTTATTGCAAAGTAACAATCTCCACTGTGAGCGTTGCAGGTATACGCATATAAATAAAAATTGACACCAAAAAAATATATAGATACACTGAGAGGAAAAAAGAGCATACATAACTGAGATATATTTATCCCACAAGCAAAGCAAGACTTGATAATTCATGAGTGGCAAAGATGCAGTTGAGTTATGGTGATCTTTCCTCTGGAGTGAAATAAATACAGCATCTTGATTCAGCCCATTATATAGCGTGATTAATAGAAGTGAATGCTTTCAATAGGCTGAGGTTTTTTGAAACATTTAGATTCTGTATTTTGCTCCTAATTTACAAACTATCAAAGATCTTCGTGGTTATGTGAATTTAGAAAGCTGTATTTTGGTAATAGGGATTTTTTGCAGAGGGCAAATTTCTATTTATGACTCTGCAAAGAGAAATCAAACATTTTAGTCGGAAACTGGCATTTATTTAATTGTAAGTTAGTAGCTCAATCTTCATCAGAAACCTACAGCACAGCTATAGTGTAAGATAAAACATAGCGTAAGATAAAATGCAGCTCAATATGAGACACCTTTTTGGCTAGCAGATTTTTAGATGAGCAGCTACATTGCATTCGAAGTAAGTCAACATTTGTCCACCACCTTCACCACCACTCTGAGGACTGGCCAATTCCCACCCATTTCACTCTGCATCCAGCAGTAACTTAAGATCTGAACTCATCACTCCTCTGTAGCTAAACACTACAAACACCACAGGCAGGAACACAGCACCACCACAGCTGCAGTGCTTTCCAGCGTGGTGTTAACACAACAGACCTCTCCCCAGCGGCTTACACAGACTTTGTATACTGTCTTCCATGGAGACAAATGGGGAGTACCAGCCATGGAGGGTGGCCTGGTGTTATTTTATGGCTCTGTCTAAGTCAGTACCTTTTTCTGGCTTGGATTTCAGCTGTTCCATACCACGCAAATGTCAGCACTATTAGCTACGTGCTTATGACTGTAATAGAAAACTCTCAGTAATGTGCTTGTTCAACAGTCCTAAATCATGAGACCTTCCTTTGGGCCAAGACCCAGCTACCTCACAAAACTGCCAAAACCTTAATTTTTCCATTGCCAACACCAACAATGCTCTGAGGTTCTTTTAGTATAAAATTGGTAACATACAGAAAACTGAAACTGTTGAGATAGCAATGAGGAGTAACTCTATTAACTCAAGAGAGTTGTATGACTGTCAAAAAGAGAAAAGGGCCAGACCTGCAGAAATCCATAAGGAAATAAAAATCAGAAGGATAACGGCATGTATTACAGACATAGATTCTATTCACTTGGTTCACTTAGTTCATTAGAAAAGCTCATTTTCAATTGAGGTCTATCAGAACATGGAAGGACATCCCAGAACTTTCCTTACCAGAGAACTGGACCTTATCTATAGGTCTGAGAAAGATACAGTGAGTGATTATGCCACATACACGGCTGAAATACACCACACAGTAAACTGCTGATAGGGGAAAAGCAACTGGATATTTATGTTCCTCGAAGTTGTGTGCGACACCTCAGGAGTGAGGGACTTGTTTGTCATCTCTTTGACGAGTCAGAAGGAATTCCAGAGCAGAGCATCACCTTGAATCCACTGTAAATCGTCAGTCTTGTTATCATTCAGTGATCTGCAGAGCTGCAACAGAAGAGATGCTATCTTTGTTTTACTGTTGCACAGCTGGAGGAATTATTTCCATGCTCACAAACATAGCTTTATTTAAGGGTCTTCACTGCTATTCCAAAACCAAGCTCAGGGCAGGAATGCTGAAATACAAAACATTTTGAGGATAAAGGATGAAGTGAATCGTGAAAACTGTTAACGAGACCTTCTTGTAGAAACCTGCTCCTTGTGTCTCAGTGATAACAGATCTAAAATCTTTGCTCTAAGACAATTTTGAAAAACAGCTCTGGATTTTTGGCCAGGCTCCCTTGCTGTGTTCCCCTTCTTCCTAAGCCCATATGCAATTATTTTTCATATGCATGTTGCCTTACGGAACAGATCTTTTGCTGTTTGAACAGAAATAGGATCATGCAGACAGAACTATCAAGTTATTCCACTCATCTCCTATTGCTCTTTTGCACCTGTAACAGACAAATATATTGAAAACCCCATAACTTTGACAGCTTTTCACTGAAAAAATGGAAAAAGAGATTGAAAAAAATTCTGCCAATATTTTGTCCAACTTATAAAGGCCACTGTCCAAACCACCAAACAAAAAAATTGCTTCTACTTAATGTTTCCTTAAATTAACTGTGACTTAGAAATGAGTAACCTAGGTCAGAATTTAATCACAAGACTCACTGCAAGAATGCCTCTGATTTTTATTCACGAAACTGAGACTTAATTACTTGCAGAAAACTGAGTAAAGGCTTAAGTATGTTCCTCTTCCAAGTTTATGAAACTTAGTCCGTGCCCTTTCTCTAATGAAGGTATGTCCTAAGCCAGGAAGTCTTTACAAACAAACTAGCAGATTTTCTAGATCCGTGTTGTCCACAGCAAAGACAGGCGTTATCATCGAGCTCTCTCTGGCTCCCTGGTTCAGGTCCACGCTGCCTCAATCTGCCTTAGATCTGCCAGGAACCTTATCCTGAATGGACATTTACATCTGCTCAAGTCACCTTTCCCCTGGAGCACTTTTTCATGCCCCATGTCTCCTGCTGCATTAGTCGATAGGCAATACTGCAAGCAGACAGTATGACTGACCCAGAGAAATTCTCCAAGAACCTTGGCTAATCTGGGCAATATCGCTCACTTAGCACCCAAACAGACTTTGCAGTATGATCTGACCATCACCATCATAGCAAAAGCCTTTTGTATCGAAAGTTTGGCATAAAAATCTGTAAGGCACTCCAATGATTCTGATGATTTCTCTGCAGGAAACAAGTTTCTATTAAGAACAATTAGAAGGCTGGTAAATGGCCAACACTTCACTTTGTAAGAATTCTTCTTAAATCTGTCAAGCTCTTACATTGTAGACTAAAATTTTCCATGGTAGCTACCTTCTTCAAATGAAATATTAGGGGTAACTTTAATGTGGAAGAAATTAGGCCTTTTCTGAATTATGCTTGAGCAAAATACACAAATATACAGTTTGAATATAGTGCTCCTGTGCCAAGGGGAGAAGACCTAAACTTTGCCAGAAGGGCCATATTAAGAGAAAGAGAGAACTGATGGGGAAAAAAATTTTCCTGGCCAGGTATTTTATAACCGTATCATATGCAAGCACCCATCTGTGGGAGCAGAAATAAGGTTGGATGGACTCCCATACCCTAATTTTTCACTGCAGTTTTACAAGGTTGATAAGACACTTGAAGTACAATTTTTGGCATAACATGCGTCTTTTCACTGAACTTGGTGATTGTTCTACGGGAGAATCAGAATGCAGAGAATTTCCCACTTCTTTTCCTTTACCAAAACCCCACTGCATGAGTTTACCTTGTTGGAAAGCAGAGGTCATGCTGGGAATATTCATACGCTTGAAGCATGAAGGAATGTGACATGATGGCGATGACATCAGTCAGCAACCTTGGTGATGGATTTGAGAACAGGTTTTTCAAGTCAGGAATGAGCAGGGTCCTTCAGAAACTGAAATGCACATAAAATTATTATAAAGCTGTGCAGAATACAGTAAACTGAGTAGGATGCACATTCTGGTAAATCTTACAATCATCCCAGGGATTACAACAACAGATTCTTCCAGCTAGCAGAGTGCAGAGGTGAGATTAGCATTTGCTGTTAAATCCCACCTGACTCTTTCAAGGACTTCCCCACCAGGCCTGTGGCTATGGTGGACTAGGGCCAGGGTTACAGCTGCTCCTTCTCCATGTGTGCTTCCAGCTGCACTCCACTACCTGAGCCCTCTGCAGGCAGAAGGCCTCCAGCAAATGGCATTGGGGCATTCCCACAGCTTCCCTTCAGAGTGTTTGCTCATGTGACCATAACACAGCCTTCAGAGTCTCGGGTGTATGTTCTCAAGGTACACTACTCATTCAGCACAACACAAATTTAATGGCTCAAGTGAACACTTATGTGCAAATGAGAGATGTTATCCTTTCCCTTTTTTCTTTAATCTGCCTTTTAGAAGCCCTCCCACGCACAAAAACACACACACAGAGCACTTGGGTCTCACAAATGCAATGTCCTTGGTGATCCACTTTGGATGAACCAAAGAAGAGTTGGAGTGAAGCTCAGAGAAGCAAAGACTTTACCCTATATTCTGTAATTTTGAGGCATAAAGCAGGGATTTAAGGATGTTATCTGAGCCTTTTCTATGAGTATCCTCACTTTTGTCAGTTTAAAGCTGGAACCAGTGCATTAGCTGAAGGGATTGTGTGTGTGTGTGTGTGTGGTTTAATACACATTTAATACAGCTCCTGGGAAAGCTAATGGAGTTGCCTTGGGGAGTTGAGCAACCTCCCAGTGTGCTCTGCATAAATCTTCTTTAGCTGCAGGTGAACAAAAAGTTATGTTAAGTGCAAAAGTGAAGGTAACAGCTGCTGAATCCCTTTTGCTGGCCTGCAGAGAATTGGTACTGCATGTTACCAGCTGATTGGTGATTTCTTAACCTCTTCTAACCTGTGAAAATAAGAGGAAAAATTGAAGCTTTGGGGGACGAATTTCTCTCCTAGTAGAACTTCTTTTCTTCACCAAGGGCAGTGGGTTAAAAAAATAATTTGGAAAGAAATTCAGCAAGAAAATGGCCAGGATACCACAAATGCAGTTTTATAACAATCTTTCTTCTTATTTTTCTTTTTTTTTTTTCTTGTAGAAGATAACTCGGTTTTATACTTTACTGTCTTATTAACAGAATGCATTTTGGAAGTCTGCCACTGTTAACAGTATCAGAAGGATTTAGGGCTGCTGAAATACACTTGAAGATTTAATTCTGCTGACTTCAGCTCTGATCCGAAGTAAAAAGTGTAACCATAGATTAAATGTTTAGCACCAGATATTGCAATTGCTGCTCCTTGTAGTAAATCCTTGTGTCTATTGCTGTTTCAGACAGCTCTCTGCGGGCCCTTGGCTGTGCATGCAGCACAATGCTCATGTCGTATAAGATTCTTCACCAGGGGCCAATTCTTGAAGTCCTCTCTCCATCCTTCCTCATAAAACTCCCAGTTGCCTGAGTGAGAACCTTGAGACGTAGCAGTGCAAGGCTGCCTGGCTGCCTCACCAATAATTCCCACGCGACACTGTGCAAACCAGGACCATCACCTGCTTTTTTAGTGCCCCGTCTTCGGTTCTCAAAAAGAGCATTCCAAGGGTGGGGGAAAAGGGTGTTTTCAGACTTTATTAATCTCTTAGGAGACTCAACTAATAAAAGCAAATAATCAATATGAAATTAGATTGTCATGACGAAAATTAACTAATGTGGTCATTCATACAGTAGAATATCTGGTTAAAAGTTTAAGGGCTACCTCCCTCTCTTAGTTCTAATTTTATAGGTCTCAGTAGACTCCTTTTTCGGACTTCAGCAGCCATTGACATTTTAATCTTTTTAATGCGGTCATCTGATTTACACGTGGGGTTTGCTTTTTCATAGTGACTAGTTCTCCACTCATTGCTTATTGCACTCAAATAAAGTTATAATAAGAATACATTTCAATAGTCCCTGGTCCAAAACTGGTGCCTGTCTTTCCCGACCTTGGGTAGATTTATTGCATTGTAAACCTCAGCACACAAGCTTTAATTTTTTCTATGAAAATTTTAATGTCAGGGGTATAACCCAAAATATTTTCAAGGTATCTCATAGCACCTATCATACCGACATGTGAGAAGATGCTGGCACCCTTAATCTTCTAATTAGAAAGAAAGAAGAATGAAAAAAAAAACCAAGGCTGAGAAAATGACACACACTAGAAGAAAAAAAATGCTCTGGTGTCTCCCACACCAGCACTGTGGCTGCAAGTAGAGATTGGGATGAAAGGCATCGAGTTATAAGCCTTTGTCTAGACTCCTAAGTGGTGGGCTGATGTTGAAATTTTTATGCCTCTGGAAAGAGGAAAAAACAAAAATAGGAAGAAAAAAATTAGGTCATAATGTTGACTGGAAGGTTAGCAGCACTACCCCAGCCCAGGTAACCCATATATTAAGTAAAAATTGTTCACTCAGCTTGCTGGATATCTATATTTTACTTACAGCCTCTGGGACTGGAAAATTCTGGCTTATGTTTTATCCTGGTACCTGGAAAGAAGCAACTTCAGAATATGAGAAATTTGGCTTACACAAATTTTAATTTTAATTTGAGCTCCTGGAGTTTTGGCATGATGGTGTAGTGATAACTTGCTGCTGGATTGTCTGGCTTGCTTGTGCAAGCTCACATTCAGTTAGAAGTTTCGACTGGTTTCTTGAGGCTTCTCATACTTCATCTGCTGGTTTTTTCAGTTTTATGTAAGACCCATATAGAATAAAAGCATCAGACTTATTTCGCATGGCTGTGCCAGTCCCAAAGCATGCAGATAAAAGAAACTGCGCAGTGATGCACTTAGCACAGCTCCAGTGCAGGAGGCAATCGTTTCCTTTGTTCCTCTCCCATGTGAGCAAACTAGTCTTTTATTAATTCTCTACCCTATCCCCATTTAGTCTTATAGAGAGTGCCAGGGAGAAGCTGGGAATATAATGCTTTCCTCTCTTTTTTGCTACAGGTCATATAAAATGGATATTGCACTCAGTGCAGATGGGGCGACATTGTCATTCATCAGTTCCCCAAATTGGCTGCTTGGCAGACAGAATTATTTAAGTAAAACTGAAGTAATTTTCAAAATTGAAACTTAAGCTGTTTAGTGACATAAGCCAAGAGCAGTTTTTCTTGGACCCCCAACACTTCCTTGGCTCACATTCACAGTTCAGCTATTTTCATTCCCGTCAATTAGCTCAATCTCCATGGATGTGAGGAAGGGCTAGAGCAGTGCGGTTTCTTTGATGCAATTTCGTGTATACATATGGAGCATCTGTTACTCCAGGAGTCTTGCCGTCACTTCCATTATATGGAGAGTATTGATAGTGATAGGAACTCAGGACCTGATGGGCCATTTTCTTCTGAGCTTCACACAGAAGTGCCTTGGCAGAGAGCCGCGTGCCAGGGAATGCCCCTCCAAACAAATGAAACACGCCATGGCAAAGCCCTGCAAAGGGGTCCTGGGAAAATGAAACGTGTAAGAGTGTGCTCCCTTCCTCCCCTGTTCCACTCCTCCTGAACATCTGGGTGTTTGACACCTGCAACCTCCGAATAACACTGACACAGTGGGTTTGAACACCAAGCTTGGAGTACTCAGGCTGGTCCACTCGAAAACAAAACACTCAAGGAATGCACTTCACCTTTAACAGCCTCTTGCTATCAGGTCACTCTTTTTTGGGGGGCACTGGGAGCTATAAAAGGTTTTCTTGCCATATTTCTTTCAAGACAGCATGTATTCCACTTGTATTGATCTGCCAGAGGCTATCATTACCAACAACTCAGGCAAACATCTTCAGCCAATTACTAACCTGTGATAGAAAGATAGCAGTCTCCCTCCTTCTTGGTATCTTTTATTTATTCTTAACACTTTCCAGGGAAATATCTGAGAGTTCTTGTTTTTCATCTCATAATTTGGTCTGGAGGATAGGTTAAGAGTCTAAGATTGCCGCCCCAAATCCCAGCACTTGGTTAAGTGTGATTTAAGTGGCAATTAAAATGTTATGATGGGCTTCAGTAGACAACGAGCTTCTGTCTCTCATTTGGCACACCCACCCCTTGCCTAATTTCAGAAAGGGCCTGATGGATAGTTTCAAGGAATATTTGACAGGTTCCTGCTCTGTTTCATAGATTGCCACTGGTTTAGTAACCATAACATTTCCAGCTTGTGTGGGTGTGTTAGTCTCCGAGTGACCTTTATAGGGAAAAGCAAACCATACTGGTACATGGTTAAACCACCTGCAATCTTCAGGAACTCTTAGGTAGTCAGAAAATGCCGCCAGTGCAAGCAGGAACCCCACACTCACTGTCTGCGGTGCTGTGTTTCCCCACTCCTTTTCCTGCTCAGTTTCTGCCCTTCCCTGCCCCCGGTCCTGGCCACCCCCTCGGGTTTTTCCCGTTGGTTCTGGTACCCCAACTCCGCCCATGTGCCGCCCCTGCACCCTGAAACCAGTAATCTACGTGCTCTCCCCGCCCCCCTCGTCCCCCTATAAAACCCAAAACGCGCTGCCATGTGGCCTTTCTGCCTCTGGGAAGCTGTTCGCCGTCATGTGATTAAAGTCGTGTGGTCCCCATGTGGAGGGCCTTCTCGCCTCTTTTATCACTACCGTGTTGTGGAGTCAGCAGCCAGCCGGAGCAAGGGCGCGGGGCCGCCCGGGAGGGCTGCGGGAAGCGGAACAGCCGCTCTGCCCGATGCCGCCCCGCAGCGCTCTCCGGGAAGGTTGCGGCTTGCCATGCCAACGCAGAAACTACAGACTGCAACAACTGTCAGGGCACCTCGGGAACCCAGGGCTTCCCATCTTCAGGGAGGAATTGGCTACTTGTGCACACTGAAAATGAGAAGAGCTAAAGTTCCAATAAAACAGTGACTGATAAATTGATTTAATGGACAAGCACTGTTCTGATTTATTTTGTTAGAGAAAAATTTTTAACAGAGGAAAAAATGCCTTGTCAAAAAAAAAAAAAGAAAAAAGTAACATACCATTCAAAAAAAGTTTAATGGAGTATTTCAGTTATTCTTTCCAAACAACCTTTCACTGAGATCAACACACTGCTGCAAAAGTGGGGTTTTTTTTTTATCAACTGACATTTTTCTTTCTAAAAATGTCCAGCCAGAACTTTTCTACTCATGTATCAGTATTGCATCAGGAATATTTGTAACTGTGGTTTGAATTTATGTGAGATGCTTTTAGTCTGACTCTTCAACCCACTTAGATCAAGGCAGACTCTTTTATAATTCGAAACATTCCACAGTGTTTATCTCCGGGTTGGTGAAATGGACTAGAAGGTCAGTTTTAAATTATTGCTTCATGAGTTATGTTGCTCCTATAAATTCCTGCATTTTCTCAAAATAGGTTAATTGTTTCTTGTCACCTCCCACATAGTATTAAATTATGTGAAGCTGGTTATGTACAAAAAATATGGAGTTTGCTTTTTCCTTGGGGTTTTAAAGAAGTTTATACAGTGAAATTCAGAAAATATAGCAGAGATATAGCCTTTACCAATATCAATTCTCTCAGCACACTCCATAACCTTTGATTCTGGAGTCATTATAGCAAAACATGCTAGCTTTGCTATTTAGAATATATATATGCATCTATACTGGCTGCTAACAGAATATGGAGAGAGAATACAGAAGGTAAACAGTGCCCAGCACTGGTGGTTATTAGTCTGAGACCTGCTTTGTCACAAAATATGTTTCCTATTCCTGTAAGCCAGTTATAATTTAGTGGGTTAAGTGACTTGGAACCTGCCATGCTCTTTGGAGGCTGCAGTTCCAAAGACACATCTAACCCATCATTACAGCGCCTCTGAACCACCAGAGTAGGTCTAGAATCTGCCCCAATATGTTTCGGCATGAGCTAAATGTAAAACTGCCAGGTATAATCATTCATCCAGCTTCTTCTTTCATAGACCAACATGTGGAAACCGTCTTGTAATGGCCTTTATTTCTCTTCAATTACAAGCATCTGTTCCTGATCAGTTTTGAGCAGTACCTATAATTTTTAATCATTACCTGGGACAGATAATAACAGAATATTTTTTGGTAATTGCATTCTGGTCTCTGATTTTAGGATTATTATTTTTCATTGTTTCTTTTTTTCATTTGTTTGGGATTTGTGGGAGGGGTGATTTGTTTCTTCCTTTTTTTGTGGGTTTTTTTTGTTTGGTTGGTTGGGGTTTTTTTTCTTGGAATTTTTTTGTTGATTTTGATGTTTTTGTTTTGTTTGCTCTTGTTTGTGTCTCCCTGGGATTGTCCACGAGCAAAATTATCTGGGAAAACAACCTCGCCGCTTGGTTATGAAGCACCAATAAACCTGAACAGCATTTTTTTTGTCTATGCTGAATAGGCTTTGCTATGTAATAGCCCAGTGCCATTACAAATTCAACCCCTATATATATATTGTTCATGGCCCTTTGTGTCATCAGGAAATTAAAGTTTGCAGCTGGCCTCTTCATCTTAGTTAATCATGCAAACATGAAATCCTTAAAGGTCCACGCAATGGTCCCTGCAGGGGCCCCACTCAACACTTCTCTGCAGCGTGACACTGTTTTTCAGCTGTGTTTTTATCTTCTCCCCTCTTCTGTTCTGAGCTCCTGCTGCTTTTAGCTTCAGTAGGAGACTGTCATGTGGCACTTTATCATGGGCTGTCCAGAGCACCGCAGTGGCCATGCCCCTTCACCACACACCACAACCTGCTCGCAAGTTTAGGAGGTTACAGATTAAGCCTCTCCTGCTCTCACTACCCTGTTTTCCTGCCTTCAGCCCTGCCCTGGCAGCAAATGGGGAAAACCTTGGAGTGTATCTTGTACTGTGCCTGATACAGGGTTGCAGGGTGATGGCTTAAGGGCTTAGTTTCTCCTGCCTGTATTTTATGCTCTGGTTGCTTGTTTTCTAAGAACTCACTTAAATTATGACAATAAATCAAAGATTTCCTTCCAGATGTCTTTTAACATCTAGCATCATTTCCTCCAGGTCCTGGATATGTCCTAGATTTTGGTTTCCTTAGGTAATTTCCTCCACTGGCCTTAGTGACCCTGACACAGGTCGACCTGTAGTTAACTTAGTCCCCCTTTTTAAGATTCAGTTTGAAGAAGTCAGTCAATACCTCATTTAAAGAGGGTGGGGGGAGGTGGGGGAGAAGGAAAGCCTTCACTACCTTCTTCATTTTCATTTCCTGTGCCATTGTATTCTAACTTTCTCCCTGACTGATTTCCACTGTCTTGCAGATGACAAGAAAAATCTCTTCGTATTTGCTCTCCTACTTTTTTTTCTTTGCTGTAACCTCTTTAAAATTTTTTATTAGGTTTTCCTTACCTCTTGATATATAACATACATGTGAAACACTTAAAGGGCTTTTATTTTTTTACCAGATTGTTCCAGGGTTGTTAATATTTTTCTCTTTACCATTGAGAAAGCCATTTTGTAATTTTAAAGATCACAGCTACTTTTATAGAGCTCTAATCTTTTGGGCCCTAATCCAACAAATCTTTTAAGCATGTGCTTAACTTCAGACATGTGAGCGGTTGTATTGAACTCAATGGAGCTAGTCAGGTGCTTAAAGTTAAGCAGATGATGAAGTGCTTTGTTTGGCTGGCCTTGCAGAGCACCGTCCCCCAGGAGCCCCTTCACCAGCAGCCAGCGCACAGCTACCCGCGGGCGGCTGTTCTAGCTGCGCTCAGGAGACAGGCACTGCAGCAGGAAGGGGAGGATCCCACAGCACGCGGCTTTGGGTCCTCCCAAAGCTTGTAGGGGAGTATCTTTGCAGTCACTGATTTTAATATAATGCATGCCTCTGCGCACGGTGCCTTTTGACCTCGAGGTGTCTGCGATTTGAGTGATCCAGGCGTGAGCCAAGGAAGAGGGTAACCAAACCAGATGAAACAAGAAAGATGATACAAAGAGAGCCGTGCGGGTCTGATTTCACAAGGACGTGCAGCCTCCCCGTTGTCTTCCCTCGCTGATTTCAGGGAGACCCGGGTGTGCTCAGTCCTTACGTGGCAGCATTCAGCATCTTGCAGGATCAGAACCTGGTCTTATTTATTTATTTATTCATTTATTTATGTAGCTTCCCTCTTTCACCTGCCCATATTCTTTGCATTGCTGTTCAGAGGTAGGAAGATGACCTACCCTCACCAGGCACTTGGTGCATCACTGCCTGTCCCAGCTTCTGCCCAGTACCTGCAGAGTAAAAAGTCACTTTTACAACTGCTTGAGAGAAAGGGAACGAAACAGGAGTTGAGTCCCCTTTGCCCCAAGGCACACAAAGGACATTGGTATGGCAGCACTACCCCATCACAAATTTCTCCTGGCTGCTTCCACCTGCCTGAGAGGTGGAAGCTGTTCTGCAGCCACTTTGTGGCACCAAAGGACACGCACTGACTAGGGAAGCCAGGTTGTTAGTAGCAGCTTGGGTGCTCAGAAGTTAACTTGAACAAGGGACTGTATAGAAGCACCTGGGAAAGGCTTCTCTGGACAGATGTGAACCTCTTAAAATGAAGGTTTGTAAAATTGCACATGGTAGGCTCCTATATCAGCTAAACTATCTGGCTCTAGTCATGTTGGCTCGGAGGATGTGAATAAGCTGGCTGGCAGTTCTGTGTGCTCTGTCAAACCAGTTAAATCTCAGGACACAGCTTTCTCTGAGTCCTGGCCAGATGAAGAAAACATCATCACCAAATAAATGGTATAGGCCTGATATAAGCTATCAGGTGTTTCCTGGGACAAGTGATTTTGGAGTTTCTCACAGATATGGGCTTGAAATTTCTTTATATAAAGGCTGTTTCATGCCAGTCTCATTCCTACCTCTTTTGAGGTTTCTCTGCCTGTCAGACAGAGACTGTACATAGAAAATGTGTCCTTTTAAGTTAAAGGAGGAATTCCCTCAGCTGGCAGCCGTCATAAGATCCCTTATTCATACTGGGGTGGCAGCCGGGAGGCTCCATCCAGGACTAAGGCTCAGTCACACAGGTGCTGTACAATCATTTCCCTTCAATCACTGCAGGAAAAGCTGTTAACAATTTCTATCCTCTTTTGGAGGTTGGCTGCTAGGAATGGGGAAAGACTTGGGTAATACCACTTTAAAATAATTTCTACTGACCTCAGACTGAAGAAGCCACTAAAGCAGGAATGGGAACAGGATGAAGCCGATGGTGACAGCAGCAATTTCAGCATTATTCCGGGAAAGATAACGTGTCACTCTTCTGCATTGGTAGGCTGGCATCTCTTCTTGTCGTGTGACCCTAATTAATTTATGTAGTATGCATCATGGGGGAAGACAAGATCCAGACTGAAGCCTTTGTAATGGGATTTTACCCTGTGCCAGACAGAAGTAATTAACTATATCTATCTTTTTCAGTTTCAGTTGCTCTTCCCTAAAAGATTTATATTAGGAAGGTGAAATCATACACAGTCACACCTTGTCCATACAAGGTTTTCCTGTCTCCTGTGGCAGAATTAAATGCTATGCTTTTTCTCTAGCAAACAGTAATATCTCTATGACTAGCACCAAAATAAAGTCGCTCTGAGCACGCTCGTTCTTTATGACATTATCACTGCTCTGATTTCTAGATAGCCTCTGACATCCCATATTCACTTACATTTCCTCTATCCGTATTTACTTCGATTTCTCCAGGTATATCCTATTGAATGCATAGTGGGTAGGGAGGTAGTTATACATAGGATATGTGTACAGACAGCACCAAGCTCGTCAGAAAAGAGCAGAGGAGGAGAGGGAGAACACAGTTGCTCTTTTAAGCTGATGAGAGGAGAATACAGCTTCACACAGACCACAGCAGAGCTGTGAAAATCCTCTGTTTTTAAAGGTCTACAAGGACTAAAACCAAAATATAAATGATTGTCTTTTTAGCTCCTGAGATTGGGAGGTTGGGAAATGGAGATACTTCCTCAATCCATGGAAGACTCTGAACTGTGTCCGATGCTGTCAGGATAGAATTCAAAGGCAGTTTCTTTCTTCTGTCCTGGCCAAAGAGGATTATCACCTTGGCACCATTTCTCTGGGGACAGCTTCTGTCCCCCTCCTCTCCAAACCCTCCAGCTCAACATGATCCTTCCCCAGCCCATCCTCATGTAGCCATCAGGCCCAGTAACAAGCTGCTGTGGAAGCTCACGAGCTTCAACACTGGATTGAGGAGCCTGCATGAGGAGTTAAGCTGGCTAGGCTGGAGCAGAACTCAGCAAGCAGCTGGGGGTGGGCTGGGGGCAGCCAGTGCTGCAGCCAGCGTGGCTCTTTGTAGCTGAAGTGTTTGGATAGGCCCCTGGAGGAGGTCCAGCAGCAGCATCACCTGGAGTAACGAGTTCTGCAGGAGGCATATTGGGCAAAAACTGCATCACCAAGCAGCCTCCCCATCCCTGGGGGCTCCATCCTGCCCTGCTGCCAGTACTGCTCCTGTTGACAGTGCTGAGAGCTGTGCTTGCCATTCCCTAAGCACAAAATGTGAAGGAAATTTAACCTATTATACCAAAATTGTGGTTATTCTCCACACCCCTGGCACCTGTATTTTGTTTCTAATGACTAGTTTGTCCTCTCTCTAGCTGGGATAAACTACAGAAAACCTCTCTCAGCGGCCACACTTCTCTCTATTCTGCCTGACTTCTGTCTGTCTCAAGTGGTCCTGTACCACAAATAAAGACTACACTACTAATTTTAGACTGCCTCACAATCACTAATATACCTCTTTAAAACCTATAGCCATTCATTTCTCTTACACATCCACGACAGGATCTTACTGTAGCATTCCAGGCTGCCCCTATCTCATTTAAGCCTTATATGTCTTAACTTTTGTCCTTGGCATCCAGACAACTCTTCTATTCTCAGGATGCTTTCTGCTGAACTTCCTGTCTATAAAAATGCGCTCAGGGAGTCTATCACTCTTCCAGCCTATTCCTTCCCCTTCCCAGAGCTTCCCCTTCTCTTACCATACCAAGCAATTATTCTTATTAATTATTCCAGCTAACAGTAATTATCAGCAGCATGCACCCCCAGCTACATTAATAACAGCGATCTCTAGGACACTGAGGAATTGGCTGAAAAGATTCACTTTGCAGCTTGGATTGCAGTAGAAGACAAATTCCTTTTCTTCCTTGTGTGCCTATTTTTTTAAATATAATTATTTTAATTTTTTGGGTAGGGGGAGGTTCTTACCACTTTCTTATTTTAAGATGGGCAAAGAGAGGTCAGATGAAGAAGTGAGGAATTACTGTACTGGCCTTATTGCCTAGGAAGAGTCAGGAATAGAGATGGAATGGTTAGTCTGTGGATTTTGTAGACAATTTCTAAGCAGTGTCATTAATTGATTTCATTTTTTCAGCTTCTGATATTTATGGGCCAAATACTGAAATTTCTGCTTGGCCTCCAATAATCTGGGGTCTGCCTCAGGGTTAGAACTTTGAATTGTTTTCATCCATTCCACAGTCACAGCTACCATTCAGCAGCAAATGGAATAAAATTTGGCCATGTTTCATCATCTGTAATATGTCAATATTTTTCATCTCACTGCTGAAAAGCATTGAAGATTTTAAAAGTGATGTTTCTTTAGTGCGAAAGAAGAACAAACAAAAAAAAAAGGCAAAATATGTCTTAGAAAGAAATGAAAAAAAGAAAACCCTTCTGCAAAATGAGAGTTAAAAAATGTTTTCCCTCAAAATTGCTCACCATTTGCCTAAGCTGCAAAGTTTTTAATGACATTCTAGTGAAAATAGAGCGCTCTGGCTAAATTCCTTCAAACCCAATAAAGCAGATGACTGGGAACTGTAATGGAATTGATGCTGTCAAGTGCATTTCCTTTTTTAATGCTAACATGTTTTTGGTTATTAAGAAACAAAAAAACCTAGTGGTATATGATCAATATAGCTTTTGACAGGGGCATTGGAACCCATCTGGCTTATGGATCCCCCACTTTTTTTTATTAGCTTGAGATTATAAAGTTGTAACACTGTAGTTTAGCTTCTGGCTTCTGCAATTGTAAATTGGCAAAGGGCTCACAATAAGGTGTGAGTTTCTGAAAACTAAAACACTCCACTGACCCTGAGCATACTACACAGGCCTGCAGCAGATGTCCTGGATGGAGGAAATACAGTAGCACTGCTGAAATGTTACTGATTGGTTCCAACTGAGTAGCCCTAGATATAAACCAGCTCTCAAAAGCAACAGATGAGATAAAAATGTCAGAAAAAAACATTAAAAGATGCTGCCATATATTACTTAATGAAGTCACACAAGTCAAAAGTAAGCATTCTCCAGCAGTAATGGATGCACTTCATGAACATTAGATCCACAGTTGTCAATATCTGTGACGAAAAAAACCCCTCTCAATCTTTACAGATTTCTTTAATTTAAACAAGCCTTTTCACATAGAGAGGATTTGTTCTCTCAGTGTGCTTCATTAGTGTAGCTTACCACCACAAAACCTGGTTGTATTGAGAAAGATTGCCCCATTATCAAATAATTAGTACTGCTTTAGCAGGTGCATACACTTACCTTTGTAATTAAATCCTTGTTAAAACACCAAAATCCGGAGAATTTAAATGGTTACCTGATCCCAGAGGAAGTAGCCCAGAAAGTTATTCTATAAGGTAGATGTCATCTGGGAGCAAAGATACTGAGCAGAGCATCCTTTCCTCATGGGATGTTGATGAAGCACATCTGCACACATCATGAAGTGCAATAAAAATTGCAATGACAATACTAGACAAACACCTACTGTACAAGAAGCCAGAGAAACCAAGCATAAGCCTGCACAGAATCATATGCTCTGTAATGGAGCTCTCACAGCTGCGTTGGTTTTAGAGTTACAAGCAAAATTAAAGACGATGATCCCAGTTTTTAATAATTCTTTGAAATATTTGCTAGTCTATTGCAGTCTACATTGTGACTTATTCCTGAATTTCCTTCTGAAATCTTACCACAGTGGAACAACAGTGGGTATATGGCTACACACACAGCTATTTTTGAAGAGCTCAGACTGCTAATAAAATCTGAAATGAAATAATTAAAGTTGCGGTAATCTCAAACAGTCACAAAAATATCCCATTTCTAATACGTTCTAGATACGTTTATATATTCTTGTGTTGTCTGTTCTCCACAATTACAGATCAGTGAATGTCTATATTAATAAAATATGCCAGCAAGTGGATTAGACAGACTATTACAAAAAATTATCTCTGCTCAGTTGGCACTCTCATTGTCCTCACCAGAACTGATCAACCATAATTAGTTACTCGCCTACAGAGGTGTAGCAGTGCTTTTATTATAGAGAACACTGAGCAAGCTCCCATTGTCCTGGCTACTTGTATTCAGACTCCTAGTATGGATCAGAAACCCCAACCAAACTCTAGTTTCCAAAAGCCAGAGAGGAAACGAACAGATTGGAATAGATTTGTTATCCCCCTCTCAGAAGAACTCTACTGACCGAAACAGTAGGGACCAACATGAAAAATCATTTACAAGATCTGTGCGTACTCATTGACTTCAATCTGTGTTCAAAGTTGTAGATTCAGTGCTGACAAAAGTACCCTTATATTTTAGATGTGAAACAGCTATAGAACAGCCAGTTTCTGGAACGAAGTTCTTAGATAAATGGAGTTAGTCCTGGAAATCAATTTAGACAAAGCTGCAGCAGTTCTGGTATTGGAATTCACCAACTCACTACATAATTTGAATAAATGGGAAAAGAGATGACTCCTGAGAGTAGCACTGGCAGCCAAAAGAATTATACTGATGGACTGGAAAAGCAAAGCCATGCCATGTATTGATTTATGGACTATTGCCCTTCTGGATATAGCTAAATGTGAAAGAACTCCCTTTATTCATACTAATAAAATGGACATAAATGCTCTCAGACAAAAACTGCTGTTGGAGTTTTATTGTGAATAGCTGGCATGTGGGATGGTCTTCTTTCACTTGCCCATCACACATGCTCTGTGGGCTGGTGAAGTTTGAGAGACACAGAAAACAACAGGGACTTTTTCTAGAGTTGCTTCATTTGTTTGTTCAGGTCTTTTTTTTTTCCACTCAAAATGTTTTCCTTTGTTTTTTTCTTGTTTTGTTTTTTTTTTTTTCTTTCTTCTAAAACCTCTTGGTGTAAATCAGAACTTAAGATAGTATATTATCACTCAGTAGATGTGGTTCTATGATGGTCAAGTTTCAGCATTTTGGAGACAAGTGCTTTTTTTTCTGTCTTAGAGATTCTAGACAATGCTAAAGGAGCATGAACATAGCACATTACTAATCCTGTCCCCTCTGTGACAGGGTTATGACAGTGATCTCCCTGTCCTACCTGCCAAAGCTGGGTTGATACACATCACACTCAATATGAGAGGACCCCTACAAAGCAGCTCTCACTCCTTCAGCCAAACCAGTGCTATCCCTCAGGCCTCATTTATCTTTAGAGGACCCTCTGAAGATTTCCTGCTCTCTGCAAGTTCATCTCCATCAAGATAAGTAATATGGGGAGCCCTACTGCATCCTAGCTGCTGCCAGAATTTTTAATGCTGTATTGATTAAACTGCTATGAGTGGGATGAAATTATGTGGTATTAGTTGTGCTGGCAACTGGTTTACCTCTGGGATCCTCACATCGCTAGTGCTGGTGGAGCTAAGCCAGAATTAGGAACACTGGGAAATTAAAAAAAAAAAAAAATTAAGCCGTTATGTAGACGTGACCTTGGTAGCTGAAACTTAATGTCACAAGATAAATAGACCTTTTGGAGTCTGGGACACCGCTGTGTGCAGTGACAGGCGCTGGTCTATCTTCCCAGCAGAAAGGAAGGAGCCCTGCCTAGGAAGCCCTGAGTCAGAGCCTGCACCAAGCACAGCTGAGAGTCGAGAAGAAAATCAAGCTGTTTCCTGCAACTTTTGAAGAACCAGTGAAATAAAATGAGAGAATGAGGTCGATTCTGGGATGTGCAGGTAAGTAGCTTTGTCCTGTTGTTATGCCCCTTTCTAAAACTTGCCCCCATCTGCTGTGAGAGACAATGGCCTTTTCTCCACCCCTTGCCACTGTGCAGAGAGACTCCTGCACCCAAGGGATGGAGGGAAAGTGAGTCAACCTTCTCCTGCAGGCTGCCTCTAGACCTGGCAAAAGGACTTTGGAGCAGCTCTGGGCTGAGAAAAATAACTCAGTCCCTGGGAAAAGAAGCAAACACACTGATCTTGCTGTGACTGTGATGACAAGACCACCTATGAAGTGCTTAAACATTCCTGAGGTGCTTACAGAACTCAGTGTATTCCATAAATGATTGCCCATTCACTTACTCCTGAAATGGTTTTGTGTTCACTTTACACGCAGAGTTTATCACTGCTATCCGGATGAACCTGAAAAAGAGTTGCTATTGCCATGGTGGACTTGGTAGTGATACAAAAACACGTGGCCATCCAGGATTGCTGGACAGTACGCCCTTCCAACCTCCTTGAGGGCCCTTCCACCCTCCTTAATGGTCCAGTCTGCTTCAGACACTGACCCCAGGGCTTACAATAGAAGCATGTTTTCTGAGGAGGGCTTCCCCAGGGCCCTCCGCAAAATGCAGGTGACAATTATCACTATGTTCCAGACTAATTAATGTCACTAATGATATGACTTACAATGTGGCTACTTCTGAGGCTACAATACTTGACCTGTGTGAAGACAGAAAGAACACAACAAGTTTGTTAAAATTAAACTGAGCATAGATTAACAATGCAATTCGTAAATACTGAACAAAGTTTAAGTTTCAGTCACACTGAAGAGAGAAAGGCTTTGTACTGAGGCTTTTATAAGTAGAAAAGAAAATGGAGAGAATTGGATGATACTAAATACTTCCTACATTATTACTTATTTTATTGCAATATAATTTCAAAATTTCAAGATGAATGCACCAACTGTGCTTTATAGATCACAAAGAGGGGGAAAGTCCAACATTTTTAATTTCTATGTTGACAAAATCCACCTCCAAAATATCTGGGACTAGATGGTTCCAGAATTTAGAGTGATATTGCAAAACCTCTCATGTCCAAGTCATTGGCTGAAGTTGAGCATGAAAGGCTAATGAAATGACTGAAAATTATTGTCAGCTGAGAGGTCTTCAGTGGCCTGTGACAACTGCAGTCTGTGATGTAGAATGGTGGCTGCCATTTTAAGTATACACACTGCACTCAGGGTAGGACACCAGAAAAGCAAACCACCACAAACAAACAAACAAACAAACCCCACACCATTAAAATTTCATTTTGGCTGTAGGAGGGATGGATTGGAGCAGATGAAAGATGGAGATGGGGTCAGAGCATTGGAGTTAACATCTTCCTTTCATCAAATGTGCCACAGTGTTTTAACAAGCACCTCAAGAAATCAGAAGCAGAATATGCTTTGGCAGAATGGTTCACAAGGCATTGCGAGGAGTGTTTACCTTCTGAATCTTGTAGTGGTTTAGGTCAGTCTAAGTTGTTTCCCAGGTAAAGGCTGGCCCAGCCCATTCCTGGTACTTTGCTTATAATCTGAACAGATGACACTAAAGCTGAAGAGTTTCAGTGGAGGTGATTGCAGAATGTTTCCATCTATCAGCCCTGATGCCCAAGTAAGCAAAAGATATGTTGTCATTTTGCTTCCTGTTCATGTATTGGAGGTAAACACAAGAACTTATCCTCAGCACGTCTGAATATGTCTTATTTTCATGACAGGATGCCTGTGCGGGACTTAACAAGGATGGAGCAGAATCATTATGGTGTCATTGATTCCTTACAGTGTAAGAGCTTTTGGAAGTCAGATTACTTTCAGAGCTATACACTCAGGGTAATCATCTCTGCCACTTCCTGCATCAGAGCAGCGTTGTGAGATCTTGTTTAAAAATCTCTTCTCCTTCAAACCTTCTGCAAACAAAGCTGTGTTTTCCCCTCCTGTTTGGATATGGTGCACAGGCTGACCCCACTACAGCCCTGTGCCACTCACACAACAAAAATACCCCTGAAGTGTGAAGCTGCAAATCCAGAGGGAATTCCCTTCCCTGGACTACTCATCTCCTTCAGTATGAGCTTTGCTGAGCTCTTATTCAGCAGATGGTGTGGAGAGATAGCCTCCAAAACCACAGAGACAAATATTTGATTTGGATGAGTACATTAAAGATTACTCACTTCTCCCCTCAAATTATCTGTGTTTTGCAGAGAGAACAAAGAGGATCATCCCCTCTCTAATAAAAGTGATTGCCAGCCTTTGGGGCTGAGTTTTGAGGGTATGGTTCAAGCTGGTAGAGCCTAAGCCCAGTGCCTCTGGAAGGCAAGGTGTCAGTCAACTGGCATTTGCCAGGACAGAGCAGAAACGAGAATGGGTGCTGTGAGTGGAGCAGTGTGTCAGCTCTGCCTTCCCTCCCCGGGCACTACTGGCCCTTGCTCTGGTTCTTTAAATGGTCACAGTTTACCCTAATGCAGGGCTGGTCATTTGGGGAAAAGTCTCAAGGAGGCCCATCACCAACTCTGGGCATTCTGTGCATGTCCATACACATCTCTGTGCCTTCAGATTGGCCTGTCTTTAAGATTTATCTCAGTGCTGACAGCTTACAAATGTACTTGTCTGTCTTCCCCGTGGGTCTTTGTACTGTCTTTCTGGTAGATTATTGTCATTAGATTAAACATATTGATAAAAGCAAGTTATTCTAGGTTTTCTTCTTGCCTCTGCCTTCCTCTCTTTCTGTTGCCCCCTACTATTGTTGATGCCATAAGAAGACCATTTCCAAAACTTCTCTTTTATTTCTCCTGGACTTCAAGCTTCTCAGAAACACTTTCTGTCACTCTCTCCAGAAATTATGTTACTTTCTTTATGATAACGTGTTCTTTTCAATAACCACGTCCCTCCTATCTGCCACTGCTTGCTTTGCTTCGTCTCTGCAGCCGGTATGCAATTCACCTCCTTCAAAACTTAGTCACCAATATTACCTTGTTTAGGCCACTTTTACTTTCCTCCATAGTACCTGTGAGCACAACAGCTGCCAGTTTCTCATGCCTGACTTCATGAGCGCTCCCAGCTCCATGCAGGACTACACTCTGCATTTCCTTTCTTAATGCCTCCCTCGGGGTACTCTGTGGCCCTGCAATGTTGTTTCTTCATTCCTATGCTCCTTCTCATGCTCCTGGCCTATGCATGTTCCTTTTTCAAGGTTTACAAAACTCACTAATACCAGTTCACACTCTGTTTCAACATCATAAAGGAAGGCATGAAAGAAAATATTATATTAGTCCATCATGTGGACTGCTCCAAACTCATGTGCTATTACTGATCTTTTGAATTTCCTTGGGGTAAAAGCTACCTGTATTTTTACCATCTAGTGTTCCACAGAAGCTGCTAGGAGGAAATAATAGATGGTAAAAACAGATAATAATAAAAATAATGGTATTTCTCTTTGCGTTTTGCTAACAATGCTTTCACCCCTTCTACATGCAGCATTGAATGCAATAGGCAAGCTATTATATAGGCAATACTACTATAGCTGTATTTAATGTAAGGAATGCTTTGCTCCCAAATATAGGACTCATGAACATGAAGCTGCAAGTGCAACTGCTAATAAACTAACTGTGAATATTAATCCAGTATGCCCTTTGTAATCAGAAGGTTTCATCACTGCCCCACTTGCTTTACAATCGTGACTAGTAGCGAAATGTATTCAAGGCAAAAATAGGAGGGTTTTTTACAGTCTATGCTTTATCATTACTTCATTGATTTTTCAGTGTTTTAGCAGATACAGCACAACTGGATTAACTAGATAGGCAACCTTTCACTCTTAGGTCATCAGTTCACATCTGAGACAGGTTGGTACTGACCAGAGGTCACTTTAGCATTATAATTTTAATAAAGAGCAAGTGAGAGAGGCCTTCAACAGGCATGAAACAATGTTTTAACTTTCTTAAGCTGCCCACAGCATACACAACTAGACCAACTTTGTTGCCTGCCAAAGTCAAACTGATAGAGAGTTAGACGGTCATCTAGTTGCCAGATGTCTGGCTGTGTAACTTTCTGGCACTAAGCATTATATAGAGACAGATCTATGGAGTGGATCAATTAGCATTACACTTACCATCTGACAACTGTTTGGTCGCCTTCGCCCAGTTCCTAGAGGACAGGTGTTCGCATCACAGAAATCACCATCACAATTGGTACGACTAATTGATACGGTTGTTGGCAGTCACAGCAGAGAGGACAAGGGCTGAATTAGCACCGAGACCAAAGCACTGTTTCACCCCCAGAGAAGGTCTCTTCAGCTCGGAATGTCCAGAGCGTTTGGAGGATGCCTTTCTGCCACTGCATGTGTTGTGCTGAGCAGAATCTGTTCTGTTTTCGGATCCAGTAAAATTACCCAGCACTAAGTTCCGTGAGGTTTCCTGGGGTACAAGGGAAAGAAGGGGGCAGGAGGGGTGAGTGTTATCTTCTCAATGATTTTTCTTTTTTTTCCATTTCACCAGTGTCTTCTGAGGTTTATTTTGTCTGGAGGAAAAAAAAAGAGACAAAATGAGCGCAGAGATCTTAACAGTATGAGTGTTGTACACAATTTTGAGGGAAAATGAAAAAGTACACTTGCAGAAATACTCAAGCATTTACAGTAACTCCAGTGCTCCCTCATTTCTTCTGTTTTACACTCCAGACAATCATGTAAAGAGCTTCACGGGTATATTCTCCTGTGGAGCTTGTGGGTATACTTGGTGATTAGACAAATGGGGTTCTGCTTTGGCAAATGTCCATTGCTTTCCCCTTCTGATTTACAGAATATGCTATAAAATGCAAAGAAGGGCAATAAACCTCCCATCTGCAGCTGAGATTTCCACTTTGCCAAAGACCCTTTTGCTATCAGCACCTTTAACTATGACTTTCAAAGAAGAGAGAGGTGTAATTTTTTCTGTGGAAGATATTTTACTGCATTCACTAGCAGCATCATCCCCCCTTACGTGAATTGATTTTGAATGTTAATCTAAGAATGGAAAAGCCAATAATTTTGTAAAATATAAATAGATCTTTGGGCCATTATTTTATCTAAAAGGCAAGGCAAGAATTTCAGCTGCTTTCATATTCTTTTTGCACTCCAAAACAATTCTACCTTTTTTATGGTCTATACGTCAACTGTGCTTTATTGATTTTTAATACTTTCAGCAGATACAGCATTATTACAGCCAATAATGCAAATACTTGAAGTGAGAAATGCAATTAGAAGACACCAAACACTTTGCAAACAGGGTCATGGGGAAAAAAAACTTGTTTCAGTACTGGGATTTTCTGGTCTTGGCTTTGTATTCTTCAGAGGTTAGCAAAACCAAGAGGAATTCTACTCTCCTATTTCCAATATTAAAGGATTAAAGAAGAGCAGGCATGAGTCAAAGGTATTTGCCCCCAAAAAGCCCATACATAGCAAACAGTTGCTACAACAGAGAATGTTCATTGACTGTAGCCTTAATTTGAAAGGTATCATTATCATTAATTTTGACAAGTAACTTCTCCTTGGAGAATCCAAGCCTGAGCCAATCAGGCTTTTTCTTCTGATCGGGTAAGTAATCCCTATCCATGTGAAGAGCCCAAGTCCGTTTCCTTTCACCTAACGAGAAGATCAAAACAGCTGCTTTCAGGTTGATGACTGACTACAGAAAACAACCGGGAAACAACAAATAAAACATAAACCTTTGCAAAAACAAAAAGGAACAATGTGCCTGGGTTGCTGCTAGCAAAATGACTCATCCCACTGCTTCTCATCAGGCATGCCAGGGCACTTCCACCTCCCACCACGCAGCACCTGTGGACCCGAACTGAGACATTTCCTCCCCTGCTCTGTGGCTATACAAGTGTTACTCATTGGAGGGGTCCCAGAAGGTTCACATGGGTACAAAAGTCAGATGTTGATCTTTCCTTCTCCTCCTGCCTGCCAGGGATCTTACCTTCTCTTACCAAGGGACAAGTTAATTCAGACTCAACAGTGCAATATCTCCTCTTGAATAGTTCCCTGTTGTAGGCATTTTTAATTCTGGCAGAAGAGTGTCCTCTTCCCCTTTCAAATTTAATTTGCTTTATTCTAAGAAAAACCCCTCAATATTCCATTTTTTATTAATTCAGTGGAGGAAACTAAAGAAGATGTTCTTATTCTGTAGCATGGGGGTAATCACTAAGTTGCTCTGAAAAATGCGCCATCAACTTATTTGTCATTTTTTCTTGAAGCTAAGCTGTGAGTTGCAAATTTACCTGTTTCCAAAATTTTTATTGTATTTTTATTATAATGCACACTGTAGTTTTTATTTTTTTCCTCCAGATAAATTATTCAGACTAGGAGAGAGGAATTGTAAAAAGCAGTGATTGCCGTGTTCCCACAGCTAAGAAAGCTTGCTTTACTTTCTATAAATTCAATACTAAGAATCTGTGCCAGCTGCCAGGTACTGCTCATCTGCAGATGCAAAAAAAAATGAAATAGTTCAATTTCTGATTGCTGGTGCTAGACCAGACCCAGCAAATGCCGTCCTTGGGTCCTGCTTTGAAATCTGAACACCAGGATGCCGATGGCCAAGCACATCCCAGGTCTGCCCACAGAGTGCTCGCCATGAAGAGTGCTGCCTGGGCTCAGGTCTTCCTTCATTTCACTAATTTCCATCCCTCACCCCACAGACAGCAAGGTGCATCTGTCTTCTGAACCGCAAGGGAGTGGGTGGCAAGAGGATTTCCTCCAGCTCCTCTCTGCTCTAAAAGGTTGAAGGCTCCCCCTGTGGTGATTTCCTGGTTGACAATCCCAGAACTGCTAGACAAGCATATAACCAGGCATCACAGAGCTAACAAAAGTACTCTTTTTCCTATGGACACCTATGGGGAGAAACTTGCCCCCTCAGGCAAAATTCTGATGAGAGCACCCTCTGCTGGGATCTCTCTTGTCCTTGTCCTCACAGAACAGCGAACAGCCTTTTTCCTTTCTAACATATACTGTATTTACAGAAAAATACTCCTTGTCACTATTTCCTAAAGCAATCAATTATTTATCCCCAAACTTTTTTCCCTATTCTCTGTTGCATTTTATATGATGATAAGATACCTGCCGCCTGTGACAGCTTCTTACTGTGAGAAAAGAAAATGAAGTTGAATGAGGGACAGACAGGCCTCCAGAAAACAGAACTCTGCTTTTGAAGAGAACAAAAATACCTCACCCGTTTGCCATATCCTTTCTTCTCCGGTGATATAACCTTTCATCCACATGTTCTTGGTTCCTGAGGAATCTCTGCCTTTATCATGACCAAGGAACAAATCATGTACTCCTTATTCAAGTGACCGCTTGCAACTCATATGAGACGTTAACTCTCTAGTTCTCTTGACATTTTAAGCCACCGTGCTACCTTACTGTTTTATTATTTTGTTTTGACTGACTTCTCCATATGCCCCAGGTTTACAAAACACCATGGATCATTTGTACCTCTTCAGAGCCTCCTTCTTTCAAAAAACCTCCTTCCCAGTGATATGAGGCATAGAAAACCAATGTTTAACTGGGTCAACAACTTGCAAATTTATTCAGTGATGCTAAAAAAGAGAAAATGACAAATGACATGAGTAAGTTCTGACTAATTTCCAGTCAAATCAATGTTATTGAACACATCAGGAGAACAGAGTCATTTACACTCCTTTTTTATTCTTTACAATTCTGGACAGCTGGTAGAGGTATTGCTAGTTTAGGTCATGTACCCCTCACAAACCACGTGAAACCGACCACGACAAGAGGCTGCAGGGTCTACTCCCCTCTGCCTGGTCCTCAGTGTGAAGTTGTCCACTTTGTGGAAAAAGGGTGCGTTCCATATTCAGACCAGGAGGTATGGTATGTTTCATGAAATTCTCATCCAGAAACAACCAAGAATCTACCCCAAAGTAAATATATATTGTGTGAAGTCCTCTCCATGCCTTGGCTGTACTCTGGATCTGCGCTGCCAGGACTAAGAAACAACTGCAGGGAGTATGGGTAGCACACAGGCTCTGGGTTTGTAGGCAGAAATGCCTGACCTCTGGCAGATCTCTTGAGATATCCTGGTTCCCAGATCCCAACTGCTTTGCTTGTTCCAAGAGGAACAGGGGCGGGCAAGAGATAAATATACACTTAATGCCTTCCTGATGGAACTGTCTGTAGAAAATTCCTCGAGGGAGTTTCCTGTCCTTTCTTGCTAGTTGTTGTGAGCAGGGAATGAACTGACCCATTGGTAGAGTTATTAGAATTTTTTTCATCCAGAAAACTTAAATGAATACAGTAAAGCTATTTACGGGCTGTCCCACTGCCTTAAAATAATATTGCAAATAAAAGAGTTATTAAAATAACAATGAGCCAGAAAGGGAATGAAATTGAACCAACAGCATTGTTTATGAACAGCAGTAGATCTCAGACAACGCTGAAACTTTTCTCTCAAGGTGCAGCAGATACCGGGTATTAGTTTGCTTCCATTTAATGTTTTTTCCAATACTAAGGGAAAAAAATTGCAAGCCTTCTCCCGAGGCATCTGAGTCCAGCATATGCCCCAATACTGGCCTGTGCAGTTTTAGCTTGTAGGAGAGCTATTGTACTCCTGTAACAGGAATTCTGCCGTGCTCCCCCAGCACAGATGCAAACACATCAGATATTAAACCTGAGAGGATAATGCTGATGCCCTGCATTGCAGGCTTCCTTTGATGGCTCCAGGGGATATAGAGGTATTTGGCCGTTTCCTCTCCAGAGGCATCTGGTTTAGTCAGGTGGTTCACAGTGCACATGGTCACATTCATTGTTTGGTTCATTCTCCATTGTGCTTCTTCCCCCTCCCCAATGTTTTATCTGTCCTGGCCTTTCCCAAGGACTTTTACACAGAACTGAAATACTTGTTTATTTCTGGTATTTCCATCTGGTGTTAAGAGGACGAGAAGCAGGCTCATGTCACTGACACTCCCTGGCCGTCAGAAGGACTTACAACATCTCACGGATCTGCAGTTTTATGTGTCTCCCCACCTCTAACGTGTTATCAAACACAAGTGCTACAAGATCCTATGCAAGTCCTGGTAAATATTCCCTTGTAAAGGCACCATTTCTTTCACCAAGGCCCAGCATTTTACGAATCACATACATCCATTGTCACAACACAATCTGCAGATCCTAGAATGTTGTCAGTGAAAAAATAAAGCAGAGCTAAATCCTAAAAATGGTTAAAATCTTAGAAAAGCCCTACTTCTTAAGTGGCTGAGCTGAACAGAGCCACAGATAGGTTATAATTTTAGGTAGTCTGAATGCTATTTTTTTCATTTCTATCTAATGGTCTTTCTGTCGCCTGCTTTACAGAATCACAAAATCACAGAATTGTTGGGATTGGAGAGGATCTCTGGAGATCATCCTGTCCAACTCCCTTGCCAAGTCAGGGTCACCTAGAGCAGGTTACACAGGAATGTATCCAGGTGGGTTTTGAATATCTGCAGAGAGGGTAACTCCATGACCTCTCTGGGCAGCCTGTTCCAGGGTTCTGCCAACCCCAACATAAAGAAGTTCTAACCCACTTTGAAGTGAAACTTCTTGTGTTTTAGTTTATGGCTACTGCTCCTCGTCCTGTCACTAGGCACCACCAAAAAGAGTCTGGCACCATTGTCTTAACATCCACCTTTGAGATAGTTATAAGCATTAAAGAGAACTCTCAGTCTTCTCTTCTCTAGACTAAACAGGCCCAGCCTCTTCCCATAAGAGAGATACTACAGACTCCTAATCATCTTTGTGGCCTCTACTGGACCCTCTCCATTAGCTCCTTGTCTTTCTTTATTACTGTGTTAGATGAATCTCTATTTCATAGCCTGTCCGAAATAATCCAAAGTATTTCTGCATTGTTTTTTCTTCCACCTTCAGTAGTGCCAGGTAATGGCTAAAAGACTTTCATAGTCCCCAGTGTAGGCTCAAACTTCACTGAAGCCTTGATTACAACTAGATGTCACCTGTGCAGGCCCCAAGGAAGTACATTCTCCAATGAGTACACTTACAGGAGTCTTTAGCTGAGATGGCAGTTGCGGAGGTATTGGCCAAATGCTTTAATTCCAACACAAATTCTTTCCTGCTCTACTTGTAAAACATTGTTTTATCAAAGAATGTTTTGGAGATGTACTGACCATATGCTGGAGATCAATTCTGTATCACTGAGCATCTGCTTCTCCAGCCTGCCTGGAAGGCACCAACTTTTAATTCTCAGCTAGGTCAGATGTGGTTTACAAGCAGCACCTGGGGGTCAGAACATTCATAGCCTTCCTCTGTAGGATCACACCATAGTTTTCATGTTTAAATCAAGAACTCCTCCAGATGTGAGCACTTCCCATCCGTACAGAGCTTCATCTCAGAAAAGTTTGTTTCGTACAGCATCCTTGGCCAGAACTTACTAGAAAATCTCTGTTATATTGTCTCTGAAAACACCATGAAAACACCTTTTATCATTAAGATTTGAATAGATTAGGGTATCTTAGAATTTTCCTTCTCAACATAGGTACTTGTACAAAATAAACGAAATATATTGCCTATAATATTCTGTAAAACAACAACTGACATCCAGGGGGAAAGAAAACACAAAATAAAACTTAGCAGAGTTGGCAAAATCAAGAACACACAGAATGCATCCTCTGTGCTACTTAAAATAGTATTTTGTTAAATACTTAGGGCCCATAAAGTTCATATCTAAATGAATATGGCTATGTACTGTCTGTGTTTCAGTAGACACCCTCAGATCCTACAGAACATGGCTTACAAGGTCCAGCACACCCAGAAATGCTGAGAAGGTTTAGAGTTAATACAGAAATGTTAAATGATCCTTTGTCCGAAGCCAGGCTGAGGAAGAGAATGTTGGTTGGTGATAAGCATGCAAGAATATCAGTCCTGGTGGCAAATCACTTCTACCGGTGAGTCACCATGGCTGAGGCTTGTTCCTTCCTGGGGGCACGTCCTTTCTGCCCTTTCTCAGGCAAATCTGAAGCGGACTTAAGCTTCACTCATCACAATATTTTCTTCCATTTGCTCAAAAGGTACTTTTTTTCCACAAACTTTCTGGCAACAAAGAATTCCTCAGAATAGCAGAGGGAAATGTAAGAGAAAAATGGGCCGGCAAGGTTACATCAGCTCTTAAATTCTTTCAAAATTGAATTCACAAAACAATAGTGAGTTAGTTGCCAAGCCCAGGTTCAGAATGACTGTAAATAAAAGGGAATCTATGCTGAAAAGGGATACAGTGGGGATACATGACATTTTTGGGATGAAATATTAGACTACTGCACAGTAGTACTGTACAGTAATTTCGTTTACTCTTTCTCTTTGCATCTCCTTCTACTAACAGAATATAGCATATACAATTTTTTGTAGAGAAATTGTAAAGCGACATCTCCCTTTGGCTGAGAAAAATCTCAGCTAAGTTAAAGAGATCACAGTTTGATCACCGATTTAATCATTTAACAGTAGATCTTTGTACGTGAAGATGATTGTATAGGAAGTAAAGAAAGGTGTCAGTAGCTTGAGGCTACTGAATAAGTAGACCCACTAGTTGCATTATTAAAAGAAGTTGTGTCTCTAATTTTTTCCTGCGGCATGTAGAACCAAAAGATAACTCTCAAATGTCAAAATGCCAGTGTTAGTAAATGTAGTGCAGGAGACAAAATTCCCAGTGCTACTACAGGTAAAACAAATTTTAAGGACGATTCTAGCACTTTCGTAATGATGGAATACAACCTTAGGCAATATAAATTCATAATCTCTCAGGATGAATGGCCTTTAAAAATGCAACAGATTACCCGGTTCACCACTGAAAGAGGATTTGCTCTGGCATCCTTACAATGCCTATAATACGTACTACAGAACTTCCCATTAACATGATTCTGGCATTATCTTTGAATTTTTCATCCAAATCTGACAGACTGTCAATAAAGTCATGATAATATAACCTCTGTATTAGCCAGGGTGTCTGAGTCCCTTTCATTCCTTCTGCTCCCTCCTTCTCCCACTGCCTGTCCAGGTAGGGGGTTTATGCAAGCCAGGCAGAGCAGAGCAGCTGGGGAGATGCCTCAGTCAGGTGCACAGGAATTTTTCCGCTGTTACTCAACTGTGCAAAAAGCGGTGTGTCTGGCTCTGCACTCTCATCTCTCTGGTGGCTGTGTCTCTCATGAGGGGGCTGGTCATGATGGTATGGAAGTGGGGAGGAGGGCAGAGCTGATGTATGGGTCAGAAGTCACAGAATCAGAGAATGTGCCTAGCTGGAAGGCACCCACAAGGATCACCAAGTCCAGCTCCTGGCCCTGCACAGTATCATCCCCAAGAGTCACACCATGTGCCTGAGAAAATTATCCAAACATTTCTTGAACTCTGCCAGGCTGGGGCTGTGACTGCTTCTCTGGGGAGCCTGTTCCAGTGCCCAACCCCTCTCTGGATGAAGAACCTTTCCCTAATATCCAACCTAAACTTCCCCTGTCACAACTTCAGGCCATTCCCTTGGGTCCTGTCAGTGGGCACCACAGAGAGGAGGTCACTGTCTGCTCCTCCTCTTCCCCTCACGAGGATGTCACAGACTGCAGTGAAGTCTTCCCTCAGTCTCATCTGCTGGAGTAGCAGATCCCACACAATTTCAGTGTTGGCTGGGAGCCGATCATTCTCATAGTCATGGTCCTCCAACTCAGGACACTGAGACACTTCACTCATGTGATCCACGCAGTTGACAAGCAGCAGATCAAGGAGGGCATCTTTCTGAGTCAGCTCCCTTAGCACCTGTTCCTTCATAAAGTTGTCATCCAGTTTTTTTTAGGAACCTTCAGGCCTGGGTTGTACTAGCTGTGTGATAGTCCACTTAATTTCTGGCAGGCTGAAGTCCCCCATAAGGACAAGGGCAGTCGACATGGAAGTGTCCCTTAGTTCCTCAAAGAATAATTTGTAAGTGCCATCATCCTGACTCAGATGTCCATAGCAGGCACCCACAATGACAGCCACATAATTTGATTGTCCATTGTTTCTTACACAGAGGCTCCCAACTGTGCCATTACCAGTTGTAAGCTCCATAAATTCCATCCCTTCCATTACATACAATGCCACCTCTACCCCATCACCTCCGGTGCCCTGCCCATTCCTCTTGAAGAACCTGTAACCATCCAAAATGGTGCTCCAGCCACCAGGCTCCTCCCACCAGGTTTCACCTATGCCAGTGATGTCAGTTCTCTGTGATTGGCCAAAGCCTCCAGCTCCTCTTGTTTGCTCCTCATGCTTGGTTATCAGTGTAGAAATACATTTCAGGTGTGGTACAGTGTAGCCAACACCTTGTGAAGCCGATTGAGGCACCATTAGTGCTTGTTTCCTCAAGTTTTGTCTCACCATCTCATCACTGGCAAGCCTGGTTTTATTCCTTTCCCCTGTCCAAGCTAGCTTAAAGTTCTGTCAACAAGCCCCACTATCTCCTGTACCAGAGCTCTTTTTCCCCTCTGAGTGTGTCTCATCAGGTATCAATAGACCAGGTGTTGAGTAGATCCTTCCATGGTCAACAAACCCAAAATTTTTCCACTGACACCAACCTTGGAGCCCTGCATTGACCTGATGGATCTGCCTATTCATATCAATTATACTCATTGTTACAGGAAGAAGCAAGGAAATCACTACCTGTGCTCCTGATCCTTCTACCAATCATCCCAGGTCCCTGAAGGCTCTTTTGATTCCTCCCAGACTTTGTTATTTTACCACTGCCAGCTTGAACAACCAATAACAGATAGTAATCAGAGGGCCTTAACAGGCTCAAGCGTTTTCTAGTTATGTCCCTTATCCGAGCCCCTGGGAGAAAGCAGACTTCTCTGTGAATTGGGTCCAATCTGCATATCAGGCCCTCTGTTCCCCTTAGAAGGGAGTCTCCTATTACAACCACCGTTCTTCTCCTGTTGACAGAGGAGGTCTTGATGCAGCGTACAGGTGGTGTTGTTTTAGGAGGCCCCACTATCCCAACAGGACCTTCGCTCACGTCATCGGTTGTCTGACCTTCTAGTTCCAGAGCCTCACACCTGTGGTAGAAGGTATCAGGAAGCCCCAACAACTTGCACAGGGAAGAGATTGTTTCTGCAGTGGGTTTTCATGCTGGTCCCCAAATGATTTGATCTTGCCTCTTCAAATTTCTTCCCTCTGTCTTCAGCTGTAGCGGGCTGACATATTATCCCAAACTGAAATATTTCTCCTAGTGACATTCATTTTAGTAAGCAAAGTTTGATTTTTTTTTTTTTAATTTAAGTGAAACGAATGGCAAAGCTTAAAGTAGCCTGCTTGATTGTGAATCAAAGGCATTGCCACTGGACGGATGGCTGACAGCCTGTGTGAAATAGGTTTAATGGTTCTGCTTCAGTTATAAAAGACAAATGTTCACCTCACGCCACCACTCAAGCGCACAGCACAAATTAGCATTATCTTTGTAAATATCACCATTACTTTTCATTATTAAATTTACTTTTTTCTGTCTTTTCTGAAAGTGAGAAAGATTGGATGAAACCCAAACCATTTTTTTTTATAACTGTGTCTTTTACTAGAAGGACAATTTACACAAATGAAACCTTATTGCATCTGGTCTAAGAATGCTTATGCCAAAAATCTGATGAGACTTGTGTAACAGCCATGATGTTAAGTCTTCAAAAAACAGTCATAAAGGAACAGATTCTTAATTGAAAGCAGGCTGCTAATAACAGTGCTCTTTCAAATAAATGTTTGTTATCAAACTTAGTGGTAAAACAATAATTTTTCTATACACATAGATTATAAATTTGATAGGTTTACTCATTTAATGGTAGTTCTGTATATTCAATAGTGATGAATTTATATTTCACCCTGTATCATTCTGTAAGAGATGTGGTCACTGTACACTGGTTTGAAAGAGTTAAGATTGAAAAATGAAGAAGGAAAAGCAGTTTAGGTGGTGTTCAGCCTACACAGAGCAATATGAAATAAAACCTGATATGCTCCTCTATATTTTACCTTCACTCTTCTGCCTGGAACAATTTAACCAGATGCTCTACTGATTACCTTTACCACTGTATAATGAATTTTACTCTGCTATACATTGTGGACATTTAAGACTTAGTAAATCTTCAGAGAAAAGTCCGGGTCAATGTCTGTGCAGTGCAGATTTAAGGTCCTTTACCTGGAGTTCTGATTAGCTTTCCTCAGATGCTCACTCACTTCTGTGAGGTTTGGACTTTAATGCCATAACCGTAAAGCACAGCTTAGCTTGCTTGTGCAGAGCCAGCCGTCTCCTGAGGTTTCTCTTGCAACTGCTGGAAACCAATTTGCCTCCGTCACTCCAGCTCCTCAGCTCAAACTGGCAAACTGACTGGTTCACATCACAGGGTGGCTTTTTCTTTTTTTCCTTTTTTTTTCCTTTTTTTTTTTTATATAGCTTGTTCGTGAGAATAAAATATTAAGTGCCCTAGGCCCACTTTGTGTGTGTGAGTGGGTAGGTTTTTTTTTTTTCTTTATGTGCTTCCATAATGTACAGGAAACAAAGAATTCTGACTTTGACCAGCAAAGACATGCAAATTCAGGGAACTTCAAACCCTTCCCCTACAACGCACCTCAGGAAGGAGCAAGCCAAAGTCATTTAGGAAAAATCACACATGGGAAGGGGCCTTGAATTTTTTAAGAGCTTTCTCCAGTTATCTTTTACCAGTCATGCTCACCTTATTCCCTAATCACTGATTAGCATGCACCAGTGTGCAAAAGCTGACCATGGAGATGGTGCACACAGCAAAAACCTTTGGACTAAATTTGCCATCTTTGAATAAAAATATCCACCAATCCACCTGTGCTAAAATCACATATTTGAACATTTTTCCCACTTATTTTTGACTAGAGGAAGTACCAGCAATGAAAGGTTAAATTTTCAACATGTCTCTACCCACCTTGTTTCCTTGTGCAAGCTCTGGCTTGACATCGGCTCATTTCGGCAATGTGTGGGGTCGGAATCTGAACTGGCATAGACAACCTGGGGAGGAAAAGATTAGTACAGATATAGCAAAAGAACGAATATGATAATTCAAAATGACAAAAATGGGCATGAAGTTGCACTGCTCCAACTTTGAAACATTTGACACAAATGTTAAAAGGAGATATTTCCATGGTATCTGCATTTAGGAGAGTTATCTCCATGAATATTTCCACCCTTATTTAGTATATTTTTCATAGCAGAATGACATTATTCCCCTTGGGCCCTCAGTTTTTAATGCGGCATTGAAGGCAGAGGTAAAAGACTGAGAATCCCCTTAACAGAAGTAACTTTACATAGAGATGGCAAGGAGCAAATCATCACCAACAAGCATGAAGGTAAAACAGGATACATTTTTAATACTTTTTTTTTGTTTACTAATGCAATGTATTTTTAAAATAATTTCTCAATTGAGTCTGTCAAACAATCTTAAAAAAATAAAATCTTAAACCAAGAAAAATCAGTTCACAGGGGCAGAGAACTAGAAAATATGTCTTTTGTCCCTAAGTCTTATCCACTGTGATAATTATAATCAATTATTGTCATGTAGTTCCACTTCAGAAATTGATCAGGTGCCCTATTAAAAGAAATTAGATATGGTTTATAACTGTGGACAGAAGACTGTTTTAGAAACACAAGTCTTTCATGGTTAGAATCTGCTTCTAATATTAAGCCTAGATTTATTCAGCATATATATGTGTGTGTGTGTGTATAAATATATATATATATTCATATTTATGACATCATCCTTTAGATGTAATACATATTTTTTCTTGCCCAGCATTTACCCCCTTGATGCTTTTACAGGGAACAATTAGTTTCCTTTTCAGCCTGTGCTTTACTAGACTGCACAGATGATGTTTTCATGTGGCCCTGCAGCCTGATGGGTTCTTGTTTCCCTTCATGCCTTGTAGCCTTTCTGTGCCACTCTCTCAGGAGACAGGTCCTGGACACAGGGAGACCCAGAACTGCTTGCTGAATCTGGAAGAGGGCCCTTATAGTGCTGTTGACACTGCTGAGCCTCTGTGGAAACTATCATCCATGTGATAGGGACTATGGCTACCATCTCCATCCCTTCGCCAATTTAGAGCCACAGCAGGACCAACAAGAACTTCTTAGTCTTTCCAATGCCATTTCTAGCTGAAAAGCAAATGTTTGTCCAGTGTTGACCTCCAAGTACACAATTCTGCACTTCGGGTGTGGTTCTGTTCTTCTAGCTCTTTCCTCATTTATGATGTCTCACAGATTTTTGTGACCAGCAATTTTAATTTTTTTAGCACAGTCCTACTTTTTGCACCACAGTTTCAAAATGAAGCTCACAAATAAAGGCTCGGTCCTAGTAACCTTGTAAGCCCACATCCTGGCAACAGGTAACCTCATTCCAGGACTGAATCTCCCTTTTCAACACAGTCAGTTGACATCTCCCTTTAGTTAGTTTCTTATCCACGTTATACTTTTTGAACTAATTCCCATCTTCTTCAGCTTAACTAATAATTTCCCATGTGGCACCTTATTACCTACTTTTCACAAGTCCATAGAGATGAGACCTACTGCGTTTCTTTAGTCAAGAAAATCTGTTATCTCAGAGAAGAAAGCTATCCAGTTACTCTGCCACAATCAGCCTTTGGCAAACTCGCCTTGCAGCCTGTCCCATCTTCCATTTACATCAGTGCCTTTCTCCTAGAGGATTGCATACTGTTGAGATTATATTAAAATAGGGCATATAGTTACTGCAAGCACTTTCTCCCCTTCCTTAAAGTGGGTGTTATGAGCACTATATTTGCCTTTCTTCCAATATAAGACATATGAGGGTGTAAGCTAATGCTTTCTTTGACAGATGGTGTGGGCAAGGAGCACACTGACGACTACCCCCTCTCAGCTGATGGCCAGTAACATCTTAGCAGGAACTAGTTTACCTATTGCAATTTTCTTAAAGTAGCCCTGGGAGGTCCCTTAAAACATAAGACCTGTGTAAATACCCACCGGACAGACAAGCTGAGAGCAAACCAGGGAATACCTTCTGGAAAGCCTAGAAAGAGAGCCTCATATGAAGTTTGTGGGCTAGTAATAAAGCCAAGCCCTCAGAAGGGGTAAGTTTGACCTTATAGTGTCACGATGAATATATTTGAGGCAGTGTAGAAACACCACCTGCTCACACAAAGAAATTCAAAGCCAGTCTGTCCTAAATCATGCCACTGTGTTCGGTTATTGCATATATATCCCCCAGCACAGCATGATCTTATGTATTATATATATTGCAATTAGGCAAAATGGTGTGACTTAGGAATGAAGTGGCAGCCTTAATTGCTGTTTTCATTTGTTAGGAAAGTTGTAACTTGAACACCGAGGGTAACTTTAATTCTGGCAAGGCAGTTCAGTCAGAAAGGAGAGAAAGTAGAAGGGAACAAGGTGCCTCCTCATTAATGCACATTGGAGACTTTCGGGCCTCCCTGTGAAAGGAACGCTAGTGGAAAAGGACCTTGGTGGGGAGAGCCCAGGCTGTTGGCAGGACTCACATCCCCGTGCTCCTCCTTGTACTGACCAGCTCAACAGAGAGCTTACTGCAAGCAAAACCAAACCAAACACAGGGCTTGGAAGACTCCTGTCCCAGAACCTTGGCGGGGAAGGGCACCAAATGATGATGAGTATGGCTGAAACCCAAAGTCTTTTGTGACAGTTGCTTCCATGCAGGAGAAAAAAAAGTGTACAAATTATAGGCAATGGTAGCAAGGAGTCGAAGAAAAAGGATGCAAAAGAGAGGTTTTTTTCGGCTTAGGAAGGGTACAGAGCATCTTCCCTGTGGATCAAGAATGGACTCAAACAGGCATGTGGCTGTTGTTACACTTGGTCTTGGTTCTGGAGGAACACAGCTATGGAATATTTTGTTCCTTAGGAGTCTGCAGCTATGTAACTGCCAAAGCCTTTGGGCTTGTCTTGGCCATTGAACTGACTGAAGTATGCTTGTCTAAAGACAGAGTTGAGGCCCTGGGACATAGCTCCCTCTTAATCTGGTGACTGGTATAGAAACTTCATTTTCCCCCAGAGTGCCTCACAGTGAGCATGCTTCTAAAAGCTCTGCATAAAATGTACACAAATTAGAAAAAAATCAAGTCTGTTGTGAGCATTCTCTCTGCAGAAATGATGCCCATGCAGTGATGAAACTCTTCATTCACTTGAGCTTGTTTAACTCCGTGACATGTATTTCTTTTTACACGGCAGCTTTGGTAAACCTGTAGCAGTGTCACAGCACATGCACATTAGACATTAGTTGCAATTGACTGAATGTTGCCATTTAACAAAGAGGAGAATAAGGTTCAGATTATAAAAAATATTTAATGGGATTAGAAAGAACTACAGATACTCTGTGATTTTTACAGTTGCACACTGTGTCAAGAGTTTGGTAATTTATAAAACTTGATAGAAATATATGAATATACCAGTCAAAGTAATAATTAATTCCCTTGAGAAAATGCTCACTAAAAAAAAAAAAAACTGTAACAAAAAAAGAAAATTCTAAGAAGCTAGAAGATCACAATGTAAGCTAGCTGCCAATTAAGCCTTCATGGGGTTGGGAAGAAAATGAAGGCAACAATATAGCTTTCTGACTGGGGATTTGATCTTCCAGATAACCTCCGAATTGCAATGTTTCATGTACTCAAAGCTCTGCTGAAATACATCCTACCTGATTATACCATAATACTGTACATTTATCCTCACATGTAAGGAATTATTCCATTACTCATAAATGCAATTAGTTATGAATGGTAGACAATAGTGAGTCTGTAAGGAAATACAGATTTTTAAAATTTTTTTTTAATGCTATGCTATATCCCAAGAAAGCCATTTTTTTTCAGAAAATACAGGACTACCTATTCTGCACTGGAGTATTTTCTGTGATACTTTGTCTATGTATCATTCAACATTTGTGGGACTGGAAAGGAGAGTATAATATCTGAAGACAGTGCAGAACCTGTGTCGAGCATGGAAAGACTACAATAAAAGACTAAACTGTCTAATAAATATAATTAGTTCGATGAAACATTTCAAAGCATTCACTGCTAGCCACTATGAATGGCCAAATGCCAGTGGCTCTGGCTGCAGAGAGCAGGGGTCTCCATAATACAGCCCAGAAATGCCTGGGTCCCCAAAAGTGTGTGGGTCCCCTCCGGCATCCATATCCTTCACTGCAATTTGTACTGCTGCAAAGTACAGGGAAAATTCCATGAAATGAGGGAGCTCGTACTAAAAATTGTGTGTTGGGAGAACTCCTATAAAGTCCAGGTGGTTCATATTTCCTGTGTATTTGTAAAAAATTAGATCAAATAGTATTTTTTTAGAGAAAGTGAAATTTTTACAAATGCTTCACAGACATAGGCTAATATAACTTAAAAGCTTTCCTACAATAGAATCCAATTTTGCAACCTTCACTCACATTGAATAATACCTCTTCACACATGTTCCCCTGATGTCTAATGGCTGTGACTCACGAGCCCTGGTGAATCACATCGCGGTAAGGAAGAAGGTTACCCCCAGGTGCCCTGCCCCTCTCCCCACCTGGAGGAAACCTCAGAAGCAGTAAAATGCCTGTGTTCATCCTTCCTCAGGTGTTGCAGTTCATTGTCCAAATTACTCATTTAAAGTGCCGTTGATTGAAATTTACCTTAATCTGCTGGGATACAACTTGTGATTTAGTGGAGATGGGTAAGGGGCTGGCGAGGTGGCAGAGCAGTGCTTCTGCCATCACTTAGTCCAGTAGAAATTGAAGTCAAGACAGGCAGAGCGATATCTCACCAGCCAGGGCACAGTGAGAACCAGTGGCCCTCGGCTATTAAATACATGTGTATGAAAATGCACAAAAGCAAACACTGCAAATATCCTGCCAACACCGTGGACACTTTCATATCACAGAGCAGAAACCCACAGTTTAAGCTGGCCAAGTGCAGAGGAAAGCCATTTTTTCACCTATTTGTTTTTACTGTGCTACCTATCTTTGGAATCATCTGGATATTGCTGAAGATAAAACTTTACTTAGCTTGTACAGATGATTTCAAGGCCACAGCAGTACCATTCCCCGAGGCTTCAGGGAAGTTTGTGGAAGCCCCTAAGATCCAGTGGTCCATGCCCTGTCCTACTACCTCATGCACACATGAGGCACAGTGATGTTCCCAAGTATGCTGACTTCGGGCATGTCAAAGTTGGATGGAAGATTCTAATTACAAGGTGTCAGGAACTGAGGTTTTACTTATATATGGAATGACTTTGCCATTTTTTTGGTAGCCACATAGGAATTGACAACATTTTGTTCCTCATATTTATTTATCTTTTATATGGAATTATTCTCCCCCTTCAAAAGTAGAGCACAATTTATGACAATGAGAGCTGAGTATGTTACACAGTAATAAAGGTAAGCACTAACAGAATAAAGCTGTCTAAGGGGTGCTATAAATGTATCTCATTAATTTGTATGCAAAATATATTTTGGACTCTGCTCGGAGCTTTGCAGGTGAAGGCTGTGTGGGAGCCAGAAATATGCATCCTGGGTCCCTGAAGCAGCCTTGGCCTGATCCTGGACTCAGTCTGAGACTAAGCATCAGTATAACTATAGGAGAGCCCAGTGGCTCCCCTATATACCACAGATGGCAGCTGGTTCACAAGAAGCGTTGCTGGCTGGAAGGAGAAGGAGAGAGAACTACAAGTTCCAGCCCTATTATTACAACTCAGCAGGATAAACAGGCTCCCCCTTACCAGGTGATCCCCTTGGTTTCTTGCTCACTTGCTCATGGCTCAATGCCATTGAGTTGTTCTGGGCACCCCTGTAAGGTGCAGCACACCTGGGCGTTGAGGTTCAACACCACCGAGGAGAAGGAGATTTTTTGTTAGTTACTGCTGGGATTAAGTTCAATGATGAAATATTACAGGTAATATGTGACATTAGTTAGGTGTATACCAGTATTTAAAATATCCTTTTACATTAAACCCCCTTAGGCTGACTGAAATATTCATGATGCCCATTTGTCCTCTGTGGATCTATGGATTGACTCAGAGTCCAAAGTGTTGATGACTGCTTCAGAATATCTCCATTACGTCTCTTAGAGGTATACCCACAACATCAATGCTTACACTGTGCTTGAAATTGCATGTGTGGGCACTGTGCAGAGGTGAAGCCAGCAGAGATAGGATCCTTCTGCTACTGTTTTCTTTCCACCATTCCCCCACCAAATAAAAGTAAAGCTGTCTTTTTCCCAAACCAAATATAAAAAAATAAGGAAAAAAAAAGAAAAAAAAAAAGGTGAAAAGTTAATCCTTGTTTATCTTGTGGAACAGCTAATTTTGCTGTAAATAGAAACTACACTCCCCACACACACACATGCACAGTTTGGTCTCAGTCCCACAGAGGAGCTACAGCTAAGCAGCTACACAGAGTCACTTGAAAGCCAGCTGAAAGTACCCATTGAATTTGTTGAGGATTCCCCAGAGGACACCTTGGCTGTTCTGCTCTTACAGCTCAAGGAGAATTGGTCGTTCCATAGCTACAGTGTCATTCTCCCTTCTCCCCAGACGAGAATGCCTAAGGGTGACTTATGGTTGCTGCTTCCAAACTGGAGCAATAGCATTTTTTTCACCTTCAGCTCATGCATCAGCTGACTCACAGACTCAGGCATGATACGGTGGCCCAGGTTCCCTGACACGTGCACGTGCACACAAGCACACACAAAAACTGGCACACTGTAGGAACCTCTGTGTTCACACTGTGGGGTGAGGGTGCAGTGAATTTGAGTGTGTACAGCACACTGAAATACAGTACTTACCATGCTAAAGGAAGCCGTGTCACTCCTTTGCTGATGTCTCTAAATCAAATTGGTAAGTCAAACGTGTCTCACGATGTGAAAAGCTTTTCACCCTGAGGAGATGCATGACTTGTGCCAGAAAATGCCATAGTCCAGTTTTCACTGTAACTAAGTTATTTTCATTTACTTATTTTCTCCTCTAATGCAGACAACTGAAAAAATAAAAAAAAAGAAATCAAGAAAAGCATTAAAATACATGTTGTGTTTTTGTGAAAATATGCTAGTTTTATTCTAATTATATCCAGATTATGTCATGAATATTTGAGAATTAAATCCCTAGGTCTTAAATATTGACCATAAAAAACACCATCATCCAGATTTGCCATTGAGACACTAAGCTATGAAGCAAACTTACCCAAAAGAAAAGATGGAGTTCCAGCATTTTTTCCTGATGAGTGCAGGACTTTGCATTTCCTCTCCAGTGGAAGTGCATCTTATTCTAAAATCACACAGAAGCACAACACCTCCTGCCATTCTGCTGGAAGAGGTTCAGATATATTCATTGTTCATACAGAATGAGTCAGACCCACATACTGTTTTTACTGACAAATTCAGAGATAAGCAAGTAGGTTGATATTAATTTGTGAATTACAGTCACTTTAGGACTGTAGGGAGTATTATGGTAAATACAGCAGTTTTCATATTGTAAATGCACTCTAATAGTTAGAATTATTTCATTTCAAAAGAAAAGATACAGGTGAAGGGTTAAAAATAATAAGCAATGGATGAGCAGCAGCCTGATGAATCCAAGCAAAAGGAGAGGAAAAGTGCATAAATGGCATTCTTCTGTAGGTGTTTCTTCTGGGGAATTATCTCTAGTCATCGCCTAGTCATGAGACAAGTTTTTGCCATAATTACAAACCCAGGCCACTGTGGCTGGGCATAGTCCAGGGAGAAGGGCACTGGAAACAATGGTTAAAAATTATGAGGGAAAAAAAAAAGTGCTGAAAGACAAAATGAAGGTTTGTATATGAAAAATATTGGGGCAGCAGCTCCTTCAGGATCAGGAAAAAACAGCTCTGGAAACATAAATTATTTGCCAGTTCCCATGTTATCAAAATCAGAGTGCCTAAAATGTAGTTTTATTACAGGAAAATCTGACTAAATACACAGATACTGAAAAAATTCCCCAGTGCAGAATCCCTGATGCTTGGCTTCTGGCAGCAAACCGGCTTGGAGCCCTGACTGGGAACCCTGGTTTTCCTCCTATTTGTCAGCTGGGGCGAAAGCCACCTCCTGCACTGTCCCCGCTCTCCCACAAAGGCAGCACCTTCCAGATTATCCAGGCATCTCTCTTCATCCACGCTCATGAAAGAGAAGTGCCAGGTTCTCGGGCTGCCCGTACCGCGGTGGGTCAGGTTACCAAGCCGGCACCGTCTCACGGGGCACTCAGGTCCCAGCCCCAGCCTGTGGCCTCCCGCCGCAACTCCAAAGGGCCTCCGTCAGGCAGCCCTGGTGCAGCAGGGAGGCAGGAGGGCAGTGCTGCTGGTGACCTTGCCGGCTGCTGAGGGAAGGTGCTGTGCTGCTTTGCCGCCCGTCACTGCTCACAGGCACCAAGGAGCTGTAGCAAGGCGAGAGGGCACCGCTGCTGCTGCTGCTGCCCGCTCGCTCCACCGCTGCTCGTCACCGTCCGTCACTGACTTCACACAACCAGCCCCTCACCTTCTCCTCCGGTGCTACCTCCCAGGCTTCATTTCCACAATATATGCCCCTGTACTTCCTGCCTTCACTCTGTTCCACCTCCCCTTAGGAGGTCCTCCACTGAGGACCCAGGACCCTGCTCAGCAGAGATCCTGGTGCATTTGTAGCTCTCCAGCTCTAGAGCTTACCCACCAGAGCTTAGAGCAGTAGCTGCTGCTCCAGGCGCCACCTCAGCCACCAATTCCACTGGCTGATTTATTTCCCACTTACCTCTGGCGTCACCCTGCCAAGCTCACTTTGTTCCTAGAAACATCTGGAGGATGTAGGAAGCCATCCATGGGAACATTAACAACCTGGCATCTTAGTGTAAAAGGAATGATGGCCCCACTCCTTAAATCTTTGAACAATGAAGGGGAGAGAGAAGAAAAAAACCAACCAAAAACAATGCCAGTGATACAGTTGTGTCCCGTTCCTAGTGGCAAATTTTCCAAGTGGAAAATTTGTGTTACTTTTTACACAGACGTGTTGTGACAGAAAAAGAGGTAATGACTTTACACTGGAAGAAGTAGGTTTAGATGAGATATTAGGAAGAAATTCTTTACTGTGAGGATGGGGAGGCACAGGAACAGGTTGACCAGAGAAGTTGTAGAGACCCCATCCCTGGAAGTGTTCAAGTCCAAGTTGGATGAGGCTTTGAGCAACTGAGTCTAGTGGAAATTGTCCCTGCCCATGGCAGTGGGGTTGGAACTAGATGATCTCTAAGGTTCTTTCCAACCCAAGCCATTTTATGGTTAGCTGCCAGGGCACACTTTTATGGCTGATTCAGGATGTTTGCAATTTCCAAGAAGCCTATCCTGCTGCTCCAACCCTCCATGCAGCATAGGAAGCAGAATGGGAGTTTAGCTGGGATGAAATAGGGACTGGCAGCAGTTATATAAAGCAAGACACTGCTGCACTGAAACAAGTAAATAATACGTGTAGATTGATAGACAAGTGAATTGGCTGGGTTAGATGATGCCAAGGTCATGCACCCTGGATACGAAGGAGTCCTGGATTTTCACCCTGTCAGGATTCCCTGATGATGGACTAGCTTCCTTTGTGCCCTTGCTCACACACTTCGAGTGCTGAGTCAGTGAAATGAATGTCACAAAGTGGTCTTTTTTCTGTATCATGTTATGATGGGATATGTCAGAGCAAAGGTCATCAAGCCTGGAGATCATCCATGAAGTCTGTTTCTACAGCCTCTCCCAATAATAATGGTTCCTGGGTAGATCAGCCCAGAAGACACTGTGACAATGCTTGAGATCAATTTCTCAGAACAGACTTAGCCCATCATTAGCAGTGAGACAGAAAACCCTTTAACACGTGTCTTCCCTTCTGCCTACTGCATTTGGGACTACCTGGACCTTCATCACAGTGACAAGGCACTGACCAGCCTCACAGACTCCAAGACGAAACATGAAGCTCTTACTGCCTGCTGGGATGGTGTTTCAAGAGGGAAATGTACAAAATGCAGATGGGTCTGGCAGATCATTAGTGTCATTTATTCACAAGGGTAGGGGATTAAATGTACTGCTTGGAGCAGACCATGCCGTCTTTGTTGTACTAGATATTGGCTGGCTGGGATAGCAGTAACTATGTGTCTGGGCTGTCTGTGGAAGAACTGATCAAAAGGTTTAACGGATTTGCAATACTAACATCCCAATGACGTGCTGAAGGTGTGAACGCTACGTGTGTGACACTGGTTACATGAAGCTCTGTGTGTGCCACCTAACACTGCTTTTGCAGGGCACAACCAGAAAGCAGAGTGCCACAGTATTAAAGACCCTCTGGTCTTTGATCCTGACTGCACAGCTACTCCATTGCTCCATGTGAGCTGCAATGCTTGCTGCTGGTTGGTATTTATTCTTCCTGGCTCCATCCTTGTCAAGGTGGAAGAACAAAAGAGCCCCAGCTTGGTTTGCTGTTTTCCTTCCTTCTGGTTATATCTTTGCCAAGGCAGAAGTAAAGGTTTGGAGTGATGAAGCTGGGTCTCTTTCCCTTTCCCTTTTCTTCTTTCATGTCTTGCTTCTCAAGCATCTTGAGTAGCATCAGCTATACATACTCCTCTGAACAGTCAGGGGGGAATGCAGCTGCTGGTCTGGTGGCTCTCCCACCCACCATCATTAGCCAAAAGCTGGGGTTTTGCCTTCCCTTTCACAGAAGGCCTTACATAGCATTAAGAGACATTCCTTCCTAAGTGTTTCTCTTTTTTTTTTTCCAAGTTTCTTTTCCTCACTCAGTACAGCAGAACCATTAATTCCAAGGGTTCAAAATAATCATTAATCCTTTGCAGACAATTTTAAAGTTGGCAAACTTAACGTTTATGAAATCTTGAATTTATGAAACTTACTCAGAAATGAGCTACAAATCCAGCACCTAAGATGAGAAATCTTGGATTATCCCTTGCCTTAGATTGTCTGGAGAGGCATATGGCTTGAAAGGTAATGAAACAAATGGGGAACTGATCTGAAAATATGTTTTCAAATCTGAGCTTGTCAGTTAAAAGGTACTCATAGATTCTTTTTCATTGATTTCTTTAAAATTCGGCATACCTGAAATTATGATCAGCTACATTTGGTTTTGACTGGTTCTTACTGCTGAGGTGAATTTATGAAAAAAATAGTGTACCATATAGATATATTCACCCTCCAGCTACAAGGCCAGGAAACAAGCATTTGAATTCTCTTTCTTAAGTGTGCCAGTATTAACAATATTATGCAAGAAGGATAAGGACTGACAGATATTGTGATTGCGATTGCTGTGGCATTTTAGGGGAAAATCCTATTTTCAGTTGTGATTTCTAATCTGTATCACTCCAAAAAAATACCGGTCTGAAATCACATTGAATCAAGTTTGGAAAGTTTCTGATGGCATTGTAAACCTATAGCTACTACTGACACTAGAAAATGTATGTAGATTTGCACATTTGCACATATTTGTGCATATTTTTTGATCATGCCTTGTCTTTTTTTGAAGCTCTGCTATTGCTTGGTTTTGAGCTGCGTTAGGATTTTCACAGAGGAAGGTGTCTCTGTGTTAGGAATGTGCTTTTTCCTGTTATTATAGGAACTGGGGTTAATGGCTGTGGATGAAGGGAGGGAAGCTGAAACAGTTTTTGAGTCAGGGCCTGGCCAAGCAAGGAAACTGGAGCTGTGAGTCAGATGGGAGGAGACTGGGGCTGGCTGGACTCAGAAACTGTGTTAGGAACTATCGGAGAGGGAAGGTGAGATCACAGGGGACGTTAGGCTGTGTGGTACATGTCCGTCATCAGAGCTGGAAAGGGTTTGGGTTGATGGTGACGTGGGCCCAAGCACTCCAGAGCTGCTGTATGGCAGCGTTACCTTGTTCTACCCTACACCTTGGTATGGTCTTCCACCATACCACCACAATATTTCCTGTTTTCTTCATCAAGCCCTTGTCTCATTCACTGCACAGAGTAGATGCTATTCATCTGCTTCATTCTCATTACTCACTGTAATGGCCCTACATCCTATTTACTGCTCACTATTCAAACCCTGTTCCAAAGATAGAATAATTAATTTCCTCATGGGCTGGTCCTCATGGGCACTCATCATTACAGTACTTCATAAATAGTAATTCATTCATTTTCACAACACTCATGAAAGACGTAGGTTGGTGTTATTCCCATTTTTCAAAAGGGGAACTGAGGCAACAAGACTTTGAAGAAGGCCAGGATTCACTCTAATTCTAGAGGGCCAAGCTAAGTCACCACAGGGTGGGTTGTCAGAGAGCTCAGCACTGAGCAGCCCCGTGTATCATCAGTGCACAGCTCAGACAGAGTCATAGGTGGCACTTGGGAAGGGAGACTGCTGGAGTGTCAAGTCAAATGCTCTCCAGACATAGAAAGTAACCATAAATGAACAGCTTGGTCTTGGGGCTTGCACAGCATTGCAGGTGAGGAAAAGGCAAGGACAGACCCCTCTGTGTAGGACAACATTCAAATATATAGTCTAGGAAGCCCTCCCTTCTCTTCCTGCATACTTGCTCCTAATTGTACTGCCTTGCAATACATCGTGTGTTCATCTTTCACTGCTGCTTTTCCTAACTGGTTGTCAGATAAGTCCATCCATGACATACTGCAGAAAAACAAAAAAGGGGAGGACCAGTTAGGGCTGCATAAGTAATTTTAATTGTTCCTGCACTTTGAAAGCTTTATTGTGTGATATTTGTCTTTCAAAGGTTTCTCATGTACTATCCTATAGCCTTCTCTAAAAAGACAATTTGAAAACCCCACAGAAGTCTCATTATGGTGGCTTAGCACAGGACTGAAATCTTTAGACTTACAGGGTTTACCTCAGCCACTCAAGGTAGCAGAATGTGGCTGATGCTATCCTGCCTGCATACCAGCACTTAAGAGGATGAGCTGTTCTCTTTGTGGGTGATTTCTTGGGTGCATAAGGGATAACCCCAGATGACTGGGATCCATCACAGCCTCTGCATACAAGCAGCCAGTAGCCCATTCTGTTCACTTTCCAGCCCTCCAGCCTCGGTCCCAGTACCTCCTCCCTTCACCACCTGGCTTTTCTCACTGGATTTCTCACATGCAGCTCACTTTTTATCCACCTCAGATCCAGTCCCAGTTTCTCATCCCCTTGCTCCTCATCCTGCTTTCAATCCTTCTACTATCTCATAAGGCAGTAAGTCACCAAGCTTCTCCCCTGGATCCCTTTCTTGAGCTCCCTTTCCTTCTGCACATGTGCTTCTTGCCAAGCCAGGATGACAGTCTTCCTTCCACACTCCCAAATCATTGACATCTAATCCCAGGTTTCTGCCTCCACTTCCCTGCAGTCCTGCATCCCATGCATAAGCCCGTGCAACCACAGAATTTAGGAGCAACAATAAGAAGGCAAGTTTTACTAGGAGCCTGCAGTTTGGGAGCTAGAGTGTGCTTGGTACAGACAGAGACTTCAGAGGACATTGCTGCCAAATTCCTGAGAATGTCTACTGAACTCGAGCAAAGGCTAAGGACTTAGCCAAGGTTGGTCTGTTTTCACATTCTTAACACCAGACAGGTCCTCTTCCATGCCAAATGTAATGTCCATGCTCCAAGGGATGGGTATATTAGAGTTAATCAATTGAATGGTTGCAAGGACTTTTTTTTGATGTGGGCAAAATAATATAATTTCTATAATCTTGTTCTTGGAAATTGCTGAGCTGTTTTTCACTAAAATTTTAGAACAACAAATAAATCAAAGTGAGTCATTCATCCAGCAAGGGGAATTTTAGTCGAACACTGAAAACTCTGGCATAGTTATTTGCAACTGAAAAAAGGGTTTTATAATGGGAAGTGTCAAGCATTAACTATAGGTGGCACTTCCAACTCCACCTATAATATAGATTGGATTAGATGCCTGGTTCCATTCCTAGGGCATTCTGGATTAAACCAACAGTGGACTAGGAAGAAGTTCTTATTTTCCTCAGGCTAATACATTTGCATGGCATTTTTTTGTCCTTAAAAGAAAGAAGGAAAAAAAAGTGTCATGTCATTTATCTAGAAAATTTATTTATTTATTTATTTACTGGTACTGGCAAGGAATGCGTAATTTGCTGACAATATGGAATGAATGATTATGGCAACCAATTTTATGAGAGTCTTACAAAAAGAGAGGCTTAAAAATAAAATGTTAACAATTATAGTTTAAAAATGAGTCAGCTACAGAGAAAATAAGACAAAGGCAAAAAGAAAAAAGAAAAACCTTTCAGAGCAAAATGTTTTATTTCCATTTATTTCCAATGCTTTGCAGATGTGTGTGGGGCAAGTAGGAGGCTAATATATCTCACTTTAGCAGTACTAATTGTTTGCATTATCACAATAATCAAATGCAACCATATTAATCTCTGTGGTTATTAACTTGATTTTTACACATTAAGATTTAGATTTAATCCCCTGGGACCATCTATTAATGCTTTTAAAGTTGAAGGGTTTCAACAGTTTTAAGTTTTTTTTCCCCTCTTTTAGCTGCAGGCAGTAAAATTTGAACGTGTGTGGAGTTTTGTATTTTGCATTCCTGTGGGATTTTCAGAGACACTGCTGTCAAGGACCATGAATCATGTTAATACATAGCAACCTCTACAGCTATTAAAATGTCTGCAATAATGTGATTATTTTAAAACGGAAAAACTAATATCATATGTATTACTTAAAGATCAATCCTTTTTATTTTTTTTTTAAGTCAATGGAAAGGGCTGCTTCTGGGAGGGGGGAATGGAAATGTTAGTGGGAGTCACTAAAATGTGAAATGTCTAATCCACTGAGAAAAGAAACTTCAGTTCCCTTTACAAAGCACATCCTTACTGAGCTTATAGGCAATGAAGTGTAAAAATGGCCAAAAAAATCAAGATCAATAACCATGAAAAGCCATTTTATTTTTGTTTAGCCAAACCATAGTTACACTGACCTGGAATAGCATCTGGTTTCATGCTCTCATGATCACTGAGTGATGACACCCAAGCAGAAAACTGGGCATGGAGGTGTTTTTATGAGATGTCAACATGGAATGTAGTGCTAAGATTTAATAATGACATGAACTGGTTAAAAACTCAGTTTTCAGGGTGGATGTATCAGATACATCATTTACAACTTACGTAAACAAGAAAATATAGTAGAGTGACCCCATGAAATCAAGAAAGTGTCTTGAAGTGTATTACAGCTCTAGTCTTTAAATATTAACTCCGTAGACAGAAACTGCAAGACACTGGTTTCAACGAGAAAGAAAATAGTTCCTCAGAAGATGTAAATTTATTTGAGTTCATTTTGCATATCCATATCATCTTTCCTCAGTAAATCCTGTCTTGGTTATCTGTTTTGTTGGCCAGACATCCCTAGATTTCACATCTCCAAAGAGGGTGCAAAATCATGAAAACTTCTACAGCCCATCTGTCTTTTCTGTATCTGCCCTCCTGGATGTGCCATGGCCTTCTCCTCCAGTGAATGCTCCAGTACTTCATGTTGTTCAAGAGTTCAGAGGTTTGTACTTGAATGAAAAACCACAGAGGGAAAAAATGGTCCATGTCCAGAACAGCAACTGAAAGATATCATGGGTAAGATGTAAACATATCAATAGGTGGGAATTTAGCTAGTGACAAGCGTTTGAGTGGCATAGGGTGTTAAGCAGATCTGAAATGTGGAACTCTGCTCTTTCAGTATACAAACGGCCAAACACCATGTGATATTTTACTGGGTGCTCAGAAGGACACCGTCATGAAGGAATGGGCTTGAGTGCCCTTGTTCAAGGTCAGGTTGGTTCCTCCGACAATCATTTTTAGCAAGCTAGTTATTGGCACCACACAAAATAATTTTAGATCATGGAAGATATGAGCTCTATTAGCATTGTTTTAAATTGCACTTTCTGTTTTGCAAAATCAAAAAGGAAATTTCATGGGGAAAAGAAGTCTCGCATTCATGCAACATTAATGTTTAGGGAATACTGTGGTGTTTTGCCATGTTAAAAGAATTATTACAAACCCTTCATTGAGAAGCTCTAGAGATCTCATACGTTGGAAAAGAGACTTGATAATTGGATGTGCAGGAGGGGGAGGGAGATGTATGGGGAGGGTGTCACTTTTGGTGACAGCAATGAGCTTTTTTTTGTTCTTGTGAAAAAAGATCCTGATCTGGCCAAATTAGAAGCCTTTGAAAAACCTGAGAAGCAGGTAGCTGCAGGTTAGTGTGGAGCAAGTAACTGGAGCTCAGGGTAGAGTGATTCACCCATGGCCTCTCTGCTTCCCTGAGCTGAAGGGAGAATACCAGGAGCTCATGCACTTGCAGGCAAGAATACTTGGAGGAGGCAAATTAAATTTGTACGTGCCACTTCCAGGGAGCGCATCTTTTTACTTTCATGGTTCTCTTTTATATTACCTGAGCACCCTGGAAATCTTGAATGCTATCAGTAAATATGGGCCAACCCACATCTTCCAGATCCTCACATAGAGGTGATGTCCTTTCCCAGAGCCACAAAAGTTGTGGGGATGTTCACCCCCCTCCTGGCTTCTCCAGCCCCCTGCCCCCAGGAACAATGGGGCTGAGCTGCCAAGGCGCCAGGGTGAGAGGTCACGGCATCCCACTGAGCTGCCAGATTTGGGGGCAGATCCCACGGCCTCTACTGCACTGAGCCAAAAGCAGGTCTTCTCTTGCCCCCTGCAATCCTAGCAGGGAATCTCGGCAAGAGGAGCCTCAGAGGGATTTCTTCTTCAAAAACTCACCTTTCACAGCCTTTTTTTTTCTTCTTTCTTTTTTCTTTTTTTATCTTTTCCACATAGAAAGGGACAGGACCGTATGGAAAATTAACTGCACTGGTTTACGGGTCACGTGTGTGAGAGCCTGTGAGTGTTTGTGCATGGGGTCATTGTTGGATTTTACAGCGGTTGCTTTTATCCTTGGAACCAAAGCTGCCACGTAGCTTGAGATACCTGCTTATTTTGTAAAGCTAGATCTCTGGGCAGAAGAACTGAGGGAGTCTCTCAGCTCCACTGAAATATCTTGGACTTGGAGAACTGAACCGAGCAACAGACAAAAAAAAAAAGAAACAGAAAACATAAACACGTAAATGTGACATGTGCAATTCCACTTTACAGAGCTCTTTACATGTGTGAAAATAGCTTATTGTCTTGCGAAAGTGAGAACTTTGGGGTTGAAACTGATGACAGAAATTAAAGGGACTTAAAAGGAAAAGTCCAACTATAGAAATGAATTTAAAAGAAGAAAAAAACCCAACAAACCCCTCAAAAGGCTATGCCAACATTTTCCTGAATGATAACAGAGATGTGTGCTAAAGAATAGGTGTTGACAGAAAAGAAACACAACCCTTTTATTAAAGAGGTGGGCAGGCAAACATATGAACTGCTGAAATTTCACCATTTCAGTGTCCTGTGGGTAGAGAACATTGGAACACAGGAAAAATAAGTAGAAAAGATCTTAGGAAATCCTCACCTCCTAAAATTTTCAATCATTTTAGATGCTATGTCCCGTGAGAATAGAAGCAATTTTTTATATATATATATATATATATATGTATATATATGAATTACAAAGTAAAAAGAAGACGGGGGGGGGGGAGGAGGCAATGACACATTAATGCTTTGACTTCCATTTCAGATATCCCCTGCACTGTGTCATAATAAATCTTGCATCTTGCTGCTCAGCTGAGGGCTCTGCTGCAACATTCCTTGGTCGCTTTGTTTCGGAGCGCTGTTTGTATTGAATTTGGGGGGTTGTCTAAGCAGCTGTTACACTGTGATATTTCCTCGCTATTTCCTAGCAAAGTATGATCCAAACCCACACTTTTGGGGAGGAGACACTGGGGAAGCACTGCTTTAGGGAGCTGTGACTCCCTGAGCCTGACAGCCTCCTGACAGACACTAATATCGGCAGAGTGAATGTGTGTAGTCTCCTCGCAAGGTTTGTGATGTGTTTTTGATTTCCTGCCTCAGAAATGCATTTTGGCTAGAAAACAAGCAAGCCATATGATTCCTTTTCTTGCCATACACATATCAGGAAATTCTTACCCCTGTAACTCGTTCACATTAGGTAACTGAGCTGCTAACATTCAGAAAGAGATTTTTGCTCGTTGGCTATTCAGTCGTGCGAACATGAGTAAAAATCATGGTTTTCATGAAGAATGTGAACTCTGTGTGATTCTGCCCTATTTGAGGCTTTGTAAAGGGTGCTAATTTCCACAAACTATGCTTTATTTGTCTTTCTCTTAGCTACTTCTTTCAATGCCTTTATTCTCCAGGGGTCATGTCATTGTCTTCTGAAATCTTCAAAGATCATGCTTACATGTGAAAAATGGCATTTTATGAAATGCACAATTTCATAAATTAAAGCTAATCAAGACACCTTCTGCTTCCGGGGCAGTCAATTGGTTGTGATTTTTTCTGTGTATTTTTTTTTTTACACTTTAATATATGTAAATGGAATGGAAAGAGACAACATCAAATTAAGAAAAATATTGCTCAGTGTTGATCCAGCAGGCCTGAGATCTGAGATATCTTCAGAGATGGTCCAAAATTTTCATCGTTTTTACTGTGTAACATCCTTCTAAGTTGCTGAAATCTCTCTGTTAAAATTCTGTTCTGAATATGCACTTTGTTTTTAGGAAAAAAATTGGCTGACCAGAGACAAAAGATTTTAAGATAGTTGCCAGAATATTTTCCAGTTATACAAGTTCTTAAGATTAAGTCCTTGATTCTGAAGTATGATAAAGGCTTTGCCTACAGTCCCCAAGTAGACAAGGGACTTTGCAGAGCTACAGGCATCCACCTGCATTGCCGATTCTTGATGGATTTGGAGCTTCCATCAAAAGCAAATACGAATTTGCATTTATGTTGATTGAGAGTTCTATTTCTGTTGCAAGAGAGGAAGAGAAAGAGGTCACTTTTCAATGAAGATGTGAGCGTTACCACATGGTATTGTGGTAGAGATTGATCATAGGTAGTTTCCCTCGCTTATTTTGAGGCTTGATCATGACAAAAGACTTGTTTCCATTGATACTGGTCAGACGGTTCTTCTGCGTATTGTCTGATAAATGCTACAGAATATCCTCCAAATGCTTTTTGGAAGACTGGATTTCTTGTATTAGAACCCAGTTCTCCTCTTTGCTCTATTGTTTACTCTCTGACTTCTCCAAGAGGCAGCAGAATTAGCTGACAATGAAACCTTGAAAACACACTCTGACACGGGTTCTTTGAGACAAAACAATACTTTGAAACATACAGTTGATCCCAGCGATGTGCTTTAGGGTGAAGAAAGTCACTAAAATGCATTGCAACGGCAACCATGATTAATTTCAGTCCTAAAGAGAAATGGTTAATGGGTAAAACATGTCACTGACCAACTTTCAAATTCAAAAACTGTGCTTCCGGATTTCTCTCTGTTTAAAAAAAAAAAGATATTTAAGAAAGTGATCCTTCTTTTTAACGTCCCAAGCCCCTGGAATATTGTCTTTATAGATACACTTCAGAGTTCAGCTAAAAGATCATATTGCTTTAAAATGGGCATAGTAAAACCAAGCATGCCTGGAGGAGAATTTGTAAGCACAATTATGTTTGCCATAGAGTTGCTAGGTCAGTGGGTGGTATACGATGCACCCATCTTTCTAGGAGCAGTAGGATTTCCTGCTGTTTTTTTCAGTAGTGACCTAGAAGGAGGTTAATGATTCCAAAGAATGACTTTTCCCTTAGGGAAAATTTAATCTTCTGACCTTTTTCTCTATCTGTCCATTCCTTTTAAGTCACAGACCCCCTTCATTTAGCTTACATCAAGCTGGTTTATTTTCTTCAAAAACATGGTTGAAGTGATTGCTTTTGCTTTCATTTAACCCTTGAACTGGATGCATTTTCAAACCAAATCGTTGCCCAGAATACAGAATTGCTTGTAAGCATTTCTTTTAGATTTCTATATTTGTCTTAAATGTGATTGTCAACCTTCAGGATCACTTTGACAACTGACTAACTTCGAAAATGCATGCCTTTAATGTACTCTTGCAATCATCTCCGAGAGCTGCTTTAGAAAAAGAACATGACAGGAATAAAGCAGCTATTGGATTTTTTTTTTCTTTTTTTTTTTTTCTATCAAAATGCTGATGGAACCGGAGTAATACAGAAGAAAATTTCATTTAAAATTAGTTCACCAAGAAGGCCATCATGCCATTTGGGGGATTAAATTTGAGCACATAAAAACTATCAGCATTTTATAGTCAAACTGTTGGAGTGTTTTGCTTTGTCTGAACTGTGCAGACACTATTGAATCAAATCTGTTGTCAGAATATGGTAAAATAAAATTGTAATTACTTCATTATTCTCAAAGGTGTTGACTCTGGGGTGCAAGGAGTTCTGGAGGGTAACTGGAAACAGAAACCACCTTGTGCTTGAAGCTGTCAACTTCCTTTTACTCTGCAGCAGACACTGTTTTTGTCTTTATTGCATTACACGCAGTTATTGCCAACATAATAATTCATGAATATTCCTTCATTTTCAGAATTATAATTAATGCTGGATTTTGACATTATGACAAAGTAGGGCAGCTCAGCAGCAGAAACAAGCAGCCTTAAGAACAAAGGAATTGCCATATTGGAGCAGACCAGTGGTCCATCTAGCCTGGTATCTCTCTGTCTCTCACACTGGCCAATGCCTGAGGCTACTGAGGAAGGCATAACCCCCTCCTAATGCACCTAATTGCAATACTATACCACAGAGGGAAATTTCTTTTCGACCCCAGCTGGTGATCAGCTTATGCCCTGAAGTATGAGGATTGATAGCCCTTATAATTTTTATTCTAGCTAGTGTGGCTGCAGATGCTATACTTAATCAAATAAATGTCTAATACTTTGATAAAGCTAAGCAAGGGCTAAATACTCAGATCTCTTGGGAAAAATCCCAAGGAAGAAAAAAGTGCTGAGAAATTCCACAAGGAGAATCACATCGAGTTCCCACTGCTTTCTCTACTCTCCAGGGAGTACAGTTTGCATGCTTGTGGAGAGGCTGGCAGGGCTGGAAAGGATGTCAAGCAGCACAGTCCTAGGCTTCATAGGGGACTCAGGCTCCAAGTTTGGCCACTCTTTCCTCCTGCCTCATTCTGTCCCTTACCCCGGACCAAGAGGGCTGTTCAGACTGAGCCGTGGGAGTTAGGCAGACCTATAGGAGCAGCTATTTGGATTTCTGCCTGAAAAAGCAATGGTTTTAGAGAGAAAACCATGCTGTATGGGATGGCTATTTCTCAGGTCTTCCTCTGCAACCTGAGATGCCCTTTCCCCAAACCTTCGTGTCACTGGCCATGTGCTTTTTGCACAGAGGGGCAGCTGGAGAGTCTCAGGAAACTGGAGGATATGACAAAGAGTTAGTCCTCCTCTTTTTATTTCTTTTTGTTTTCATTTCCTAATTTTTACTCCCTCATTGCCCCAAAGCTCTTCTCCTCAATCCTATGCAGAAACAATAAATCCCACAATTTAACTACATATTCTGATGAAATAAAAGCATCTCCATATATTTAATTAAATGTGCGTCCCACTTATTTTTTTGTAAAAAGCGAGAAACCAGACAGGAACACCTAAGCTCTTCCGTATCAACTGGAATTTTATGTGGTCCTAAAACTCTTCAGAAGTCTTCTACCTCCTTCTGTTTCTAAATTAAGTGTTCTCTTCTTTTAAATCTTCCTTCTTGATCCTTTCCCCTGTTTCATTAGTCATGTTTACTGCATTTCTTTGTATGTTTCTTTGATTTACTGTATCTTGCTTATAATCCACTGACTAAAATACAACAGAATATCTGGAAATGCAGTTTTTACTCATGAAACTGCATAGCAATATTTTCTGTTTAACTATCTTTTTGTTCATACTGAATATCTTCTCTGCTTATGTGTGTTTTCTAAGCTCCTGTAATATCCTGGAAAGCATTTTCAGTAAATGATGCTTAGATTTTCCTGTGCTAATTAATAGTCATCAGCTCTTGAAAATATTTTCCAGCATATACTCCTTGGCATTGGTCTGTTTAATTTTGCATGCCATTATGTCACGATTTTATCTTAGTTCACTGGCTTGCTCTGGAATTTCTTCAAGTTTTGTCTAAATTCAGTAAACTTAATGAACGGCCAAATACCCCCATGAATTTTCCTGTTAGAGCAATGGGCACTGGGTTTAAATACCAGAAAGCAGGCTGTGACTGCAGTGAAAACAGGTTTTACATTCTTTATTTCAGAAGCTTTTTTTTTCAAGCTTTCTAATGAATAAGTTGAACAAAACCATCTTTATTGCCACTATTGATCCCAGGGGCAATTCAGAGTTAACCTCTTTCTCTGCTTCAACTGACCACTGATTCTTCTGCAGTACCTAGAGAAAGGGATGCTGTCTAGTCATCTAAACACAGCTCTGGAACTTGGGTGCTCATGAACTGAAGTCTGGTTTTGACACAGCTTGCTTTTACAATTATAGGTAAGTTACTTCACCTCTAATATAACCAGCTCATTAGGAAGTTGTAGTAATCTGGCAGTGTTTATAAAACACTTTCAGAGGACAAAATTCTAGTTCTAATTGTAATACTTCTGACATTTTGGGGTTTGTTTTCCCTCTTTTATTCAGTACTTACAACATAGAGGGATTTTAATTCCGGATCTGCTGTGGTTTTTTATTCAGAAACCTTACCAAAAGATGTTGGAAACACTAAATTAATTGTATCTTCTGGTTCTACTTTATTGACTACTAATTAACTCTTTCCTGTAGTTCTAGGAGGGTTGAGTAAATGTAGGCACAGGCATTGCAGGTTTTACTTCTTATCTGTGTGCCTAAGCACATTATTTTTACTGATTCTCTGCGTAGTTTCCTCGCACTAAAGTAAAACTTACTGGTTTATAATTCCCAGGATCATCATTAGCACCTTTTTAAGAGATAGGTACACCCTTGGCCACTCTCCTGTCCTCTGGTACGGTAGCTGTTTTTAATGATAAATTACATATTTTTGTTAGCAGCTCACTTGCATTGGTCTCCAGTTCCTTTAGAGCTCTTAGATGAATACCATCTGGTCCTACTGATTGATTGCAGTTTAATTTCTCAGGTTGATCCATCACCTTTTCTGATATTCCTATTTCTGATAACATCCTACTTTCAACACTTAAAAAGAATAAAGCGTGTGTAGCATCGCATTCTCTTTGTTAAAGAACAGTGGAAAGAAGCTGTTAGGTGCTTTTATTTCTTTTTATATTTTTGTTTGTCTAATGCAACTAGGCAGAAGGAAAAATAAATTGACAGCAAACACCATTTTTGTTTAGAAACATCGTATTACAAAAACAAACAAGCAAACCTCTAAAGATGTGTCAGAGGTTTTCAGGGAGATGATAGTGTCAGAAGCCCAGAATTTCAAGTTCATTTCTGCTTTCTATTAATAGTGAATCATACTTTTCAGTAGACGGCTGTGGAAAAACTGCCAAGGGAAGTATAGATAACATTTTGGGGGATTTCAGTGTTATTTGCCATGGCTGAACAGAAGAATAAAGATGTACTTATATTACCTATAGAACTAGAATCTAGAACAGAAAAAGAAATCAGAAGGAGAGCTTCTGCAGTGGAATAGCTCAGTGACAAGCAAGCAAATAGAGAAAAACAAAACTATTACCATACTTACATGAAAACAGAACAAGGAAGAAAAGTATCATGATTAGTGTCAACTGGTAGAATATTTCTCAACTCTGCATATTTCTCATATGCACCTCCCCACTATTCCCACACTCTTAGACAAATCTCTCCTCTGCCTGCTTTTATTATTCACAGTGCTCTCTGTCTAATTTACACCGTAAGCTCCTCCTCAGGTAGGGACCTTGTCTTTTCATACGTCCATAATGTTAAATACATGCCAGTCAAACTATTGAAATTATAATAACTGGGGGTTGTATTTTTTCCTTTCTTTCTTTTGTTAACAAACGGTAAGTTAAAATCAAAGGTAATAATTAGTTTAAAACAGCCCTCAGAGGCAGTCCCAGAAAAAGTGACCTTCTGAGCTACAACTAAACTAACCAATTTTATTGTGTCTTGAGGTCAAGGCTCTTATTTCACATGACTTGAGGGTCTTTATGTGCATGCTACCCTGCAGTAAGCGACACAGAAAGTTATGGTCAAGTAGACTTTGCACTCCAGACATCTATTGAGGAATAGCAACAAGATTCAATTCAATCTGAGCCAAAAGTAATCCAGAACCAGGCTCAGGAATGCAATGGAAAATTCCTAAAAGATTGGAGATGAGATTAAAATACAGCAACAAAACAAACCAAAACCCAGAAGACTGGCTAATGCAAAGCGAGTGCATTGGACTGATTTTGAGTGGGCTGGACCCTACAATTATAACTTTGTCACCACAGTTTGAAATCTATTAAGGGGATTTATGTTTTGCAGCTGACATTTAAAATTAAGGATTTATTGGACTGGGAATGAATATTTCTTCTGCAATTAGTCTTTTGGAGGTCATATTTCATAAACTGTTGTTTTTCTGTTTAATCTACTGTAGCAAGATTTTGTATTGTTAGAAAATTTGAAAAATATAAATGCAGAGACCATTTTATTCATTGTAAAGAGACTCCCATCATGAAATTGCTGTTGAGTTGCATCATGTAACATTTTCATTAGGTACCTAATATTTCCCATTTGTATATGCTATTATAATGGAGCAAGTGAAAGTGAGTGATATCTGATACTGTATATACTATACAACACATGCACCAGTAACAAACAGAGAGTCTTAATTCAAGATACGTTTTTTTGCTTCTATGTGTGCCTTTATAATTTGCTTTTTGGACATTTATGCACGCAGTTCTGTATATTGCTAGAAGCCTATGAAAAGCTGCATGTTTTTCCATTCTTGTGCGTTTATAGACATGAATTAAACTTCACTGCAGCTGATTTTTGAATTCTTGAACTGAAATTAATTACTGGGAAAAGGAAGGGCATTTTTCAAATTATGACAGTAATTAATTTAAGACGGTTGTTTTCCTTTACCACTATTCTAACCCAGTCTTCTCAAAAACAAAGAAATAAAAGAGATCTTATAATCATATTGACACAATTCCTATTTAGCTGTCTTCTGTGTTGGAACATTCACACGCAGCAGCAGGAAAGAAAATCAGGATATATAAATTAGAAGCTGGAGTGCGATTTCTTAAAGGATGGGCTCTATCGTTAAGGAACAGAACTGCGGAAATCAGATTCCATTAATGCCTGGAAAACTCAGGTTGTTATTTGTGAGGGTCAGACTGTGAAATGTAGTAGACATTACACATCCTGTTTAACTGTAACTTCATTTTGCCCGGTTCCAACTTAAACTGTTGCACAGTTCTTCCACAGAGGGACTGAGAAAGGATAGCTGAAGTAGCCTAAAAATATTTTAAGAAACCATTATACACTCTTTGCTCTGGCTTGATTTTCCTGTGTGACACAACAATGGAAATAAAGGGGACTTAGAGGTGAGACTGGTCTGAGACAGCTTAACAAAGCCTTGGTTTTGTTGCATCTGGGTATTTGCTGAGACAAGGTAACTTCAGGGAAAGAGCGCTTCTCACTTTGGCGAGAGTCCGTGCTGAGCACTGAAGTAGGAAATAAAAAGGATGCAAGAACCGTTTTTTTTGGTGCCTCTCTGCAATGGGGAGGGGTACAGGGGGGAGAGACAGAGAGGGGGAAAGAAGACAATATAAATGTGTTTCTATTGGCCAAAGCAGTGGGGGGAAGCCAGAATTTGAGCAAAAAAGTGCAGCAGGAGTGAGTACAGAAGAGTTGTCAGAGATTTAGGCAGAACAGAGATTGGTCTGCAGAAAAGTAGGGAGAAGACGGACGGTGACCACGGAGTGCTAAAAACTTTAGAAACGCAGGCTGCTTTTCTGGTCTGCTCGAGAAGTCTGTTTTCATTCATGCAGAAGCATAGGTGTAGATTTTATCAGGACTTTGGGCTGGAGCACCCGCAGCTGTGGATTACAGATGCTTCCTGTCATGTATAAACACAATCATTATGTGAAAGCATGGCACCCACACGGCTACCTAAACAGCCATTCCTCCGGACTGAAGCGCTTTGTTCTCTTTGGAGTTATTTTTACGACTACGAGCAGGACTCTACCCAAAAGTTACTAGCAGCAGCCGTGTTTTTTTATGTCAATTAAATGGATTTTGTTACTTGTAAAATACATGTCCAAACACAACTTCATTCTTCAATCACAAAGTATGTTTTCTTAACACACGGTGATATATAGTGACACTTGTTTGACTGACAGCACGAATGTAAACCCTAGTAAATACCACCTGTAACTTTGAAACTGGTGAAGCTCAGTTAATAAAAATAAGAACATCAGAAAAAAAAATCAGGGGCTTTTGCACTACACTGCTACTTTTAAATATCAGATTTCAGCATGGATCTGAGTTAACTCAGTGAAAGGACTTGGCTGGGCTAATGATGCTGTGTGTTAATGTCTCCATGTGCATGTCTCTCTCCCTTTCTGTGCGAGCTGAGATTGCCTTGATTTCCAAGCGCAGAGCAATGCTTTCTCCTCATCGCACTTTAGATACTGACACAGTTAATCATCCCACTTAATTTATATTAAACCTCTATACAGCAAAATGTAGGTCCCAGCAGTTTTTAAGGTCCTCTGTTCATAGCTTCTGATGTACTGTATGTCATGTATATTCTCTCCAATCAATTAGTAAATAAATAAATACCCTTGCTCCGCAGAGTGAATCACAGAGATGGTTCTTGTTGGGAGGAGGGGAGTCTTAGTAAACAAAACTGTATCTGGAAAACAGTGCAATCAATTTTAGAAACAATTCTCCTGGTAATATATTATTTAGTTACCGAGAGTAGCATGCTTCCTTACCTCTCACACAGAGCTTTAAAAAAAAAAGTTATTTCGGGGGTTGCCAACCCGTGGTAATTTAAGCGGCTTAACATTTTAAAACAAAAGGTGAGTGAGTTGTAAAAATATTCATTTTTAAATCATATTGGAAAGTCCTTCAGCACCAGACTCAAAGAGACTTCCCCCTCTTGAAAACAAAACAAAACTGCCTTTAAAGTTAATCCGTAATGAGTGAGACTTGGCAGGTTAGTTGCTTTACAAACAAAACCGCATCCAGCATCTCTAAGACAACACGGGGGGGTGGTGGGGGGAAGAAAAAAAGAAAATAAAAAAAAAGCCGCCGGCAGCAATGCAGCAGCCCCAGCCATAAATCCCCCCTCGCTAGCTGCCGCCCGGCGCTGCCTGCCTGCCTTCCCTCCGTACATGCATCCTACCAGAAGGGGGACCTTTCCCACTCTCAGTCGCGGCTCTGCCTTAATTTCTGAAGAGAAAAAGAGAGAGCAGAAGAGACCCGAGAAATACGCTGTGTAGCTCTAATAACATTACAGCGACGGCGTGTATGTATGTGTGTGAGCGGGGCGGCGGCGGCGATTTTTTCTTTCCCCCATCACCTCTCTCTCCCTCACCCTGTTTTTTTCTTTTTTTTTTTTAATTAATTTTATTTATCTATTTTAAAATTTTCCTTCTCCCCCCGCTCCAATCCTCCTCCCCCTCTCCTCCCTGCCTTGCTCTCCCCCTCCTCTCCCGCAGCAGCAGCAGCGGCGGCGGCTCCCGATCCGGGCGCGCGGCCGTGCCCGCCGCCTCCAGTCCGGGTCTTGGCGGCGGCCGCCGCCCTCCCCTCCTCCGCTCCCTCTCTCTCGCCTTTTAATCATGCCCCTCTGTCTGTGTGTGAGTGCAGGCAGGCTGACAATGATTTCCTCAGTGATTACGTACAGAGCGAGTCCCTGCGGGTTAGGGGCCCCCTCTGGAGCCATCCTGATGGCTTTGGGGGCCTTGCTTCCATTTTCCATTATTATGTGGACTACCGGAGCGACAGCGCAGTCCAAGACCTTGCAGGTTTGTGATGAGGAGGGAGCACACAGCACACTTCTCCTCCTCCTCCTCCCGCTCCCGGCTCTCCTCCTCTCGCCGCCGAGCCAGCCGTAGACTTTAGAGAGCAACATCCAGCTCCCAAAATCCAGGGCTGCTACCGCCGACCCGGCTCTTNTTTAGTGTATTTTCTAAATTTTTTTCCTTAAAGAAAGGAAGGGCTTTTTGTTGCATTGTATTTTTTTAAGTGATTTTTGTTTCTTTCATTCTTCCCCCCACCCCTCCGCATTTATAACTGTCTTCACTCGGGCGGGCGATTCAAGGGGGTTGATTATATACAGATACATATATTTTTGTGCAAGTCTTTAATCAGGTTTGGGTTTTTTCCTTCGTTTTTTGCAAGCTGCACAAAGAATCGGTTTGTAAACAAATCAAGAGGATTTTTTTACACTTTTTTTTTTTTTTTTGCAAAGCAAATAGGAAAAGCAGATTATTTTCAGCAGGTTTTCTTTTTTTCTTCAAATTATCCGCTTTTAATCGAACATGTAAATTCTTGAGTAAAAAGAAATTATACTAACAATCGGACTCCTTTCCCCTCTCTCACTGCATTTGGGGGGTTTTGTTTTTTTTTTTTTTGTTTAAGATTTTAAAGGATTCTGCTTTATTTGGGGGTTTTTTTTTTTTTTTTTAATTGAGTGGGGGGATCGGGAAAGGGGGAGGGGGGCTGAAAGCTTGGAAAGTTTTGCTTGCAGCTGCCTGGCCAAGGCACTGAGCCCCCCAGCCAGCCGCCGGCGGAGACAGGGAAGGGAGGGCAGGAGCAAGGGAGCCGCCGGAGGAGCGCAAGTCTTGCAGGGTCTCCTCGGCTACGAGGAAGTGTAGTTTCTGATAGGGCTGAAATTGAAACAACTTCAGCTGTTTGCTTTTAGGATGTCTCGCCGCAAGCAAGCTAAACCAAGATCACTCAAAGGTAAGTACTACCCCCCTCCTTTTCCTTCCCCCTCCCCCGGCCCGCTCTCCCGCGAACGCCGCGGTGGGCAGCCCCAGCCCGGCTCCGCGGCTCCCTGCGCGCCCGCTCCGGCCGCGGCAGCCCCGCACCCTGACCGCCCTCGCCGCGAACGACCCCGAAATAAAGATGGGGAGGGTGTGTGGGGGGATGGTGGGGGACATCCCGACCCCAAACGGCCGGCTCGACCCAAACTCGCCGCGCTGGAAAAGTTGCCGCCGGGCGACGCGGTGACAGCCCGCTGCGGCAGCCCCGCGGCCCGGCCCGCCTCCCTCCGTCCCTCCATCCCTCCCTCCCTCCGCGGGCGCGGGCGGTGGC